>JANRGW010033775.1:0-23869 GCA_024733675.1 Psilopsiagon aymara
TCCCACCCCATCCCATCCCATCCCTGCCTGGCTGAGCAAGCTCCTGCACCCCCAAGAAGCCCATGCAAGGTGTTTCTTTATTTCCTGTGTGCATCCTATCTGCCTGGCTCCCAAAGGGCCCAGCCTGGAGGTGTGGAGGGGTGCGTGGGCATTTGGGCATCTCCGTGTTGGGATGCTCCTGGGTGGAGCTGTGGAGAAGGCTCCTGGGTGGATGCTGTGCTGGTGTTTGGGACCCTGCCTGCTTAAGACCAGCCACAGCAGCAGCAAAACCCTGCTGTTGCCATCCCCTGGAGCTGGGTAGCAGCTCTCCCTCCTCACCCAGAGGATGCTGCATAGTGTCAGGCACCTCCTGGTCCCCTGGGCTACGTGGACTGCTTTAAGCAGCACCAGCAGCTCTGTGGGTCTCCCGTTGGTGTTTCCCCGCAGCATAGAGACCATCAGCGGCAGCTCCTGGGTGTCTGAGCCAGCATCCCTGCTCCCCACAGCCCCAGAGCTCACTGCTCTACCCTCCCCATGGGAGGCACAGGCTGCACCCCTCGCTGTGCAGAGAGCTATCAGGGTACATGGGTAATCTTTTACTCTTCAGTACAAATAATTTATTACATTAAAATAACGTTTTTTAAAAATGAGTACTTTGGGAATAATTCAGGCTCGCCTGCGGAGGCATTTTTCAAAGTGCCATAATAGGCACTTAGAAATGGGTGGTTATTTTTATTCTCTGAGCCTGTCAAGAAGCTGATGGATCGAATTGGCTGATGACAAGGCTGCTGAGTGCTCATAGACGGAGGCCACAGCGTGAACACGGAGCCTGTTACAAATGAGCAGCCAGCTCAGGTTGGAGCTCTCACCAAAGCACCGGCACCTCTGCAGTGGGGTCCTGCTCCCCCTGGGGTGATGGTGACCTGGAGCAGTGATGTGCAGTCGGGCTGCAGGCAGAGAGCAGCAGCCCTTGGCCAGCTCACAGCAATGAGTATCCCTCATCCCTGCCAGCAGGAGAAAGCATCACAGTTTCCCCTCCTCTTCATGCCTCTTCCCACCCCTCCACAAAGAGGATGAGTATTCCAGGGATGACATGTGCCAGTTCCATGTGTATGTGGCCAAGATAAGACACACATGGGAGAGGGCAAGGGGAGAACCCTCTGGCAGGACCTCCAGTCATCAGAAGCCCCCAGCATCTTGCAGTGGGGTAGGAGCACCAGCCAACTGGGGTGGACAACCAGACTCATCTCCCATTGACATGGCTCATGACACAGTTTGTTCTCTCCTCACCCTCTTCACCACAGCCAAAAATAAACGCCCTTCCTCTGTCTTGCCCCTGCTGCTACAAACATTGCAACCAGAGACCTTCTGCTATGTCACAGAGGCTGGCAGAGCAAGGGATGGAGTTTGAAGATGCGTGACTAAGGCTGGCGTGGCTTGGAGCATCCCAGCTTGCACATGGCTGGCTCTTGGTGGAAGGATTTGCCACACATCGGTTAAGCTCACAGCCTCCCTGTGTTTGTTGGCTCCTCAGGATCCCCTTTCACATGTGGAAACCTGATTTCCAGGGAGATAGAAGGCAAATGCCTAGTGCAGGCTCAGGAAGGGCCCTAATCTGCTCCATATCCTGTGTCCTTGCCCCCTGCATCCCTTGACCCCCCTGCACCATCTGCTGGGGAACTAGAGCTCCTCAGTCATGTTGAACCATGGCCATTGCAGACCTTTTGGACTCCATCAATAACACAAACCCCCATGTCTGTGCTAACAGCATCCTACTCATATGCTGCTGATCCAGGTACACAAAACACAGCCATGCAAAGGTGGTGCCACACTCAACAGCACACAGCACATTCACAAATGGAATGCAGAGCTCTATGTATGATACATGCAAGGGCAGAAATGAATAATGAACTCCATTCTCAATGCCTTAGTTCCATATTGTATGACAACTCTTCAGGATACGAGGAATGGAAGCCCTGTTACCACATCCCAGACGGGAGACAGGTTTCATGTAGGTTTAGCAGGTAATAAGACAAGGGTGCAGAAGGGATTGGGTTGATCTGGAGCCACTGTCCTGCACCCTGATGGGCGCTGATGCTGCTCTGCTGCCAGGACAGCACTTTGTAGAGTATTGAAGGCACAGTTCCTTACTGGAACCAGGGATGTGTGAGAGCTGCCCTGCTCCTTTGTGACTGGGGATCTGATCCTTCCCTGCCCCAGCCTGCAATTACTCATGATCTCAAAGCAGAGAGATGCCTCCAGGAAGAAGCATGGTATTTCCCAACCCTTCTGCCTCCCAGCTTGGAACGGAGCCTTGCTAGCAAAGGGTCCCTAACTCTGTGCTGCAGGTCAGCCAACAAGTTGAGCTGCGGCTTAGAGCACAGCTTACTCCAGCTCTTCCACAGCCAGTGGGCATGCTGCATCCCTCAGGTGTGCTCCTGAGACATCTTCCAAACCCAGCTCTGTTGTGGAAAAGCCAACTAATCATATTATGTCAGAGAGCTCGGAGAGGAGAGGGAGGGAGACCTGCGGGCAGACCCACTGAGCCTTTGAGCAGTGTGAATAATTGATAAGCCCATTCAGAAAGGCTTGTACTGCAGTGCCCAGGCATCAGGCAGCCCAGGCTCATTCACTGCTGCTGCTCTTTCCCATGCTCAGAGAGCAACAGAGCATCCATTGGAGCCTGCCTGTACCCTGGGGACCAGGCAGAGACCCACTGGGGGAATGAGCAGCAGCTCCCCTGCGGCCAACACAGTGATCCCTGATTCGAATCTGCACAGAGCCATGCATTCCCGCTTGAGGTTGACAGATCCCTGACCATGACCCCTCATCATTCCCATAAGGTCCCATATGCAGCATGAGGAGCGTACGGGAATGCTGAAAACCCAGTCCGATTGCCAAGGGATTCCCAGGAACCCTGGGGAGTGCAGGAGGGAGGCTGGAGCCTTCGGGGGAAAGCTATGGGACCTGAACACTCCAGCTGTGTTTTTCACCCTGCTATAGAGGACAATGGGAGAATGTGGTGATGGCTGCACAGCCTGCGCCCGTCCTGCTGGCAGCTGCAGTTCCAGCCCAGATGGTTCAGCTCTAGCCAGCTTTTCCATGCCAAACTTCAGTCCGGCTGGAGTGGGGTCCCAGCTGCAGGCAGCAGCTCAGAGCAGCATCTTTGTGCAGCTTAGGCTGCCCTCTTCCCTGGTGCTTCAGTCTGTCAAAGCCTGGCAGGTTGTGGGACAAATGAAAAGGAACATTGCTTGGAATTTCAGAACCCCAAAGTTGCAGCATCTTCCTTTCTCTCAGCCTCCTTCCTGCAGCTTCGAAGCTCTCCTGATGCCCAAGAATTGCTCCTCTATTCCTGGAAGGCAAGTAAGGTTTGCAGCCTTCACTCACGTGTGTCACAGAGCTGGCAGGATACATGCCCAGGGTGGTATCAAGAGCCAGAGGCAGAGCTGACAACTGTGTAACTCTGTTATTGTTCCCACTCCAGCCTTTAGAAGCCCCAGTTTCCTCAGGAGCAATGGGCCAGGATAACATGGGGGAAAACCACAACTGGAGGTGTATGCTGGGGTTTTCCTAACAATCTTCCTTTCCTTGGGAAGGAGTTTGGGGTTTTGAGAGACTTATTCCACTGCAGTGCAATCTGGATGGTGCTCTTGCCTGGCCCTGCTACCCTACAGAGGGAGGGAGGGGATGCAGAGAGCACACTCATCCTGCTCTTTCTGAGATGAAGCCTTTATCTCACCTCCATCACCCTGATACCGGGACATGTCCAATTAGGAGCAACAATCACCTTTGGCCTTTTCTTCATTTTGAAAAGGTTCATTATGTTGGATTTTTGCTGTTTTGAATTCTCTCCACCTCTTGTGTTTAGTGCATCCATGCTGTGGAGGCTGGAAGGGTCACGGTGTGATGTGCCATGGTGCTCAGAAGTGATGAGGCAGAGCTCCTGCACTGTTCAGCATTAACTGCTTTGTTACAATGGGGGCAAGCAAGTGAATTGCTCACCACAGCACTCCTGCTTTGTGCAAGTATCCTACATAAGAGGCACTTCCATAGCAAACCGTGCATAAGGCAGCACGCTGCTGCCCATCCTATCTCCCTTAAATGAAGAGATGCTCTGAACAGGGTCACAGCAGAAAAGTAGCTCTGCTGAGTGATGAACACCAGGGTATTGCTCTGTGAAAAACCCCAGCCAAAGGCAGGAAGCTGAGTAGCGGTGTTTATCTGTAGTTTACTCCAGAATCCTGTTGTGGTTACTTGGATGAAGAGTCCTGATCGATGTTGCTGCGGCCTCCACTTGCAAGTCCATGAGAACAGCATATTCTTGGGCAAAGGGTAGTAAAATCTCAAGAGCAGAGAGTAAGGAGCTGGCTCTGGGCTTGCAGACTCAGAGGAGCCATAGGCAGAGCTATGATGTGTCTCGCCCACCCACCACCACCAGCTATGGCGACAGCCCCCAGCAGACACAGCCTCACCCAGACAATGCTTTGGCTGTGCCGTGGTGCTCTGCACTGATACCAAATCCCAGCGGACCCAGATAGGCAGCAAGGACATCCATAAGGAGCAATCCCAGACCCTCAGCCTCTTTTATAGTTGGAAAGGAGTCAGAGGGGTCACCCCTGGACCCTTGCTGCAGGCTTCTCCATCTATGCATGTGAGGCGTTGCTCTGCTCTGGCTCAGTCAATGCATAAAGATGTCTCTGTTCACTTGCAGATGGAGCATGTTGTCATTTTCTGTGATTTAGTACAACTAAGAAACACTAGACTGTGGTCTGCAGAGAGTGTATTAACACGCTGTGCCTCGAGGCATTCCCATGAACAGATGCAGGCGCATGGGCTCAGACCCCCTTCTTTTCAGCTGGTGGCTCATGACTGTGCTTCAAACGGCATCTGAAATATTCTCCTAGCAAAGATTTTTCCAGAAGAAAACCCAAGTGAGATGCCTAAACAGTGGAAGCAAGGGAAGACCCAACACACGGGAGAGATGCAGCTGGGTGGAGTGTGATGCCTGTGTCCAAAGAAAGAAACACTGCTGTGACTTTGTCCTATAGCAGCAGTCACCTCCTCTCCTTTGAGCTTTCGTGGATGGGGGAAGTGGAGCCCCACACCCTTTGCCACACGCTTTGCAATGAAGGAAGGGGAATTTCTTTCTCCAAGCACCCTGGTAAGGGTATTCCCAGGAAAGGCCACACTCACTGGATTCCACAGCCCCAAGAAGGGTTTAGCATAACGTACTGTTTTCTCCTTGACCAGATCCATGCTGCTGTCTCTGCTTCAGTCTAGACCTGTTCAGCTATTCGAATGGTAGATGACTGCTCTGCAGCAACCTCCAGGCCAGTGGCTTCACATCCTGGCTCTGTTCCTGGTCCATGCCATTGCCAGGATGCTATTCTAGATGTCTATGGGAAGTGGAGACCCTTCAGAGGATAATCTGGCTGATGGGGTGGCTGAAAAGAGAGTCAGAAGCAGCACTAGTCAAGAGCAAGTTTTCTTGTATGTATATAGAAGGTTTGGAACCTTTAGCCTGCAAGACAGTTGCATCCCTGGAGGTAAGGAGTGGGAACCTTGGCTTGCCATTGCACTGAGCACCAGAATATTCACCAAAACCTGACTGGGAACTCAGTGTATGAGAGGAGTCATCCCGTGGGGTGTCTGCGTTCCTGTCCCTTTTTCCTACCCTTAAGGAGCTGACCTTTCTTGCCAGGACCCTTGGCTTCCATTGAGCAATCCTCTGGGATGGAACAAGGGAATTGGCTCTTCACTGTTCTCCGTGTCACCAGGATCCTTGGCTTCCATTGGGCAATCCTCTGGGATGGGACGAGGGAATTGATTCATCACTGTTCTCCATCAGTGGACACCACACTGACCCAGTCAAGCTCAGTTCATCCTCACAGCAATTTATAATGCCAAGGACCAGCTCCATGAGGTTTTCCCCCTTTTACCACGTATTTAATTACATGCTAAAGCAGGGAGATACAGCCTCCACACTCTAGGGGGGATGGTGAGATCCCACTGTCTCCTCTTGGGGAGCCAAGAAGGACTTGGACCATTTGGAGACAGCTGATTGCATTTGCACTCCTTCCTTCTTAGCTGGCCTTGCCCAGGGCCTACAGGAGATGCTCACAAAGCAGCGGCACCCCAGGGGATGACTCTGCCCCCATGCCCGCGGCTCTTTTTCTTTTGTTGCCAGTTCTCAGGCTCTCCATTAGCGTGAGCGGCTTCATGCTTCCCTCTAGTGGTCCCCGCTCCCCCTCCGCAAACACTGCTTTCCCCCACACCTCTCAATCCCTTGATCATCATCTCCCTCTCCTACCCATGTCCCCAGTGCTGTGCTCAGAGCAGTCATATGAGCACAGACAGTCTGGATTAGGCTGGCCTTGAGCATGGGAAAGAATAGCCGAACTCGATGCTAGTCCTCAGCAATGAACACTGTGCTGTGATTTATCAGTGGGGCTCTCATCACCAAGCAGGGATTGCATGCCTCCGGGGTGTTTGAAGGTCCTTGTCCATTAGTGGAGTGTTTGAAGGTCCTTGTCCCTTAGTGGAGTGTTTTAAGATCCTTGTCTATTCAGAGGGTGCCACAGACCTTGCTTCAGAGCAAGCCAACTCTCTCAAGACAAAACCTTGTCTGAGCAAATCCAGCTTTTGTTAAGAGTGTTACTGTCATGCACTGCCGGTGATGGTGAGCTCAGGGCTTTGCTGGCACAGTAGGTACTGACTTAAAGAAACCTCCCTAACTTCTAGAGAGTTGTTTGGGCTGTCAGCTTCACTGCCAGGATGCACTGAAGATACTTGGAACAGGCCCCACTGTGGAGGGAGGTATCGAGCTTCAGAGGTAAAAAAGTGATAAAACGAGAAAAGGGCAGACTGCAAAAAAGCACAACACTGGGCTTGCTGGAGTAAGGGAGAGAAAAAAATCACGTCTCTGTCAGACTGATGACTTTGTTGTCTCACACCCAAAGCCTGATCTCACAGGCTGCCTCCAGGGAGGAAGTGAATCCCATTCCTACAGGTGCAGTGCAAGGAAAACAGCCTGGCAGCTCCTGAGTGCACAGCCAGGGAGGGCTCAGTGCCACAATGAGCACTTACTAGCGCATAGGGGAGATGCCAACAATGTGATTTTCCCTTCCAACAGACCAGTGGATCTCTTACTGGGTTATGTGAGTAAAATAAAGCAATCCAAGCAAAATGGGAAAAATCCCAGTTTGTGGCACACAGCTCTTCTTTAGCCCCACAGGTCCTATTCAGGTCAACCCAGCTGAGGCAACTGGTGGCTGAAGCACTTGGCTCTTGCAAAGCTCACTTTGCATAGGAGTAGAGATAAGGTCAAGGGAAAAGGACCACACATAGAATCATAGAATAGTTAGGGTTGGAAGGGACCTTAAGATCATCCAGTTCCAGCCCCCCTGCCATGGGCAGGGACACCTCACACTAAACTATGGCACTCAAGACTCTGGGCCTTGAACACCGCCAGGGATGGAGCATTCACAACTTCCCTGGGCAACCCATTCCAGTGCCTCACCACCTTACAGTAAAGAATTTCTTCCTCATATCCAATCTGAACTTCCCCTGTTTCAGTTTGAACCCCCAAACTCCTGTGTGCATCTCAAGGTAATTGTAATTGTGCACTTACATCCCTCTGAGGAGCTGCACCCTGGTAGATGCCATTCATTTGTCCATCACCATCATGATTAAAAGCAAGTGAGAAAATGTGGCTCCAGGCCTAGGGAGATTTTCTGCAAGGCCAATCACGCCTGATAATTAACATTGAGAGTACTGAGCTCATCCACTTCTCTTCATCTCAGCATTGTCCTTGTCTTGCTACATTACTTCTTGGCAGTGGCCCAGCCAGCACATGGGAGATATTGAACTGACCTTACAGCAAGACAATAAAGCACACGCAGAGAATCAACACCTGTCCTAAGTCAACAGACCCACAGGAGTCAGCCAAACCCTTTGTCAACTTTGGTGACCTCCACATCCATCCAGAGCCCTAAATGAGAAACCCTGCCAGAGGAGGAGCAAGGCAGACCTCCAGGCAGGGCTGTGGCTACCACTTCGTGTTGGCTCTTCAGGTGGAACAAAAATGCTTGGGTGTTTATGGAAGCTTTTGGTGTCTGGTCCTTGCTTATGAGCCTGCAGATGACAAACATTGCACTATCTCCAGCCTTGACTTCCTGTTTCTCTAAGAAGAGACCTCTGTATTGCAGTTGTGCCCCTCTATTTACATCCACTGTTCGAATCAACATGGTTTAGTGATGTGTGTTGGGTACCTTGATTTCCACAACATTCAGAAGGCTGATGGGTTTTGATTTTAAAATAAATGAGAAAAATTAAAAAGAATTAACCAAACCCCTAAAGAAAACGACAGTGATGTTTGCACAGGACTGTAGTGTGCATCTGCACATCTCAGCTGTACCTGCATGAGCTGCCAAAATATACTCTAGGCTGGCTGGGGCAGGAAGCTGCAGTAATATTCCTGTTTCATACAAGTGGGAAGAAGCAGGATATACAGTGATGCTCTGACCCTGTACAAACCCTGAAGCATCAACTCTGTCACGCTCTATGTGGCTGCATGTCAGCTAGTGTTTTCAGTCACTATCAAGGGCTTACCCTGTCCTCTCATACCGGATACCTTCTGCAGCAGCAGCATTCCCTTTGATCTCGTTCCAGCCTAGCAGACGTTTAATGGAATGGTGAGCCTCTGCCAAGCCCTCTCACAGATGGATAGTCTCCTCTGATGCCTGTCATATCGGTGGCTGTTACCATGTAATCTGCTCCTCAGAGTGCACGGCTGTGCCTGACCCACCAGACCTGATGCCACTCTGCTTGGCTCACTGTTTGCTGGCCTGCTTTCATTCAGGCCTCACATACACTTGCACTGATCTTCTCTTCCCCACCTCTAGGTTTGCATCCTCTTGGCCTTCAAATTGTTTTCACGACTCTCAGTGGATTTAGATCCGTCCTTTCATTCTTGTCAGTCATCTCATTTCAGTGCTTTGTTTTGCCTTGCTTTCACTAGATGAGGAACTGAACTGAGCCTCCTGTGAACTCATAGAAACTCGAAGAATGAGGAAACAGAAGACCTGAGACTTAATTTGTTTCCTTTATGATCCCAGCACAAGAACATCCCCCTTGCATCTTGAGGAATGTTTTCCTCGTTTGGACAGTGGAAAGGCTCTTTCCTTCTGCCTTCACAAGTGGTTTTCATGTTACCTGACAGCCAAGACCTCAATCAGGTGGGTAAGCATGGTCCTTCTCTAAGTTTTACCCAGCTCTAAGCACATAATCTCAGCTGCTGATTTACTTCAGAAGTCTACAGATATATCTTCTCCTTTCATGGGCCACCACAACACAGTGTAGGCTGTGGTGGGCAGAGTGAAGCTAACAGAAGCTGAGGCTGAGCATCAAAATGGGTTTCACTCAGGTAGCCCTCTTCATGTCATGTTGAAGAAGAGGAACCAGAATTGCTTCAGCAGCAAGTGTTCCCTGAAGACTGTTTCAAAGAGGAGAAACCAAATACTGGGCTGCATCTCGGGATACCTCAGCCACAGCTGCTTGAGGCAGATGCTTCCAGGTCGGTGCGGAAGAGGGCAGAGCTGGATCTGGCATATGAAGGCTTTATACGAATGCAGTTTGGACACTTGTTCAGTTCGTCCATCCAAACTAGTATGGAGACTCTGGCCCCTGTGTGACTTACGGACCACTGACTCTTCACTGATGCTGGTGCCAGTCAGGAGTGCCTGCCAGGACACATTCTGCCCTGGGAACACACAGCAACTGAGAAGCTGGGTGTTCAAACCCCACCATGGTGATTGCAGCAGAATTGACAGCCAGGAGGTGACACCAGCCCAGGACATCCTGTCCCACATCTCTCCTGCATCAGTGCAGCTCCTGAGACAGCAGAGGCAGTGCTCTGACATCCTGCTGTCTGTGTTAAGAGGCATCAGTGTTACCAGGTGCTCAGAGCAGCCTGAACATCCCTGTGACACCAACAGAGCTTTTCAAAGTGTCTGGCTCAGAGCGTGGATCGTCTGGTGTCAAACCTGGAAGCATCTGATCTATGTGTGTCTAATGAGCTGGTGACTCCTGGTCCAGATGGTGGAGATCAGAGCTGGGTCAGGACCCTACTGGAGTTGCTTGTGTGAGCAGCACTTAATGCAATCACTTGTCAGGGGCCAAGGAAATGTGCATCTGCTGGAGCTGTGCCCTGCAGGTTGTGCTGTAAATAGCTGCGAGTGTTTGGGAATGTGGGATCAGTCAAATCCCTGCCTGGGTACAGGACACATCTCCAGTGTTAACTCTCAACCGTGTGTTCTTCCCCTTTCAGACTGGAGCAGCTCTTTGACCTGATAAGTGCTACCCACTAACAGAGCTCAGTATGGTTGAGTCAGGGGGTCCTTTGGTTCCTCTATGTTGTATTGGAGACACCAGACATAAAATTACTGCCAGTGTAAGTATCTGGTAGTTCCAACAGGCTGCCCATGGCAGTGGTGAGTCACCATCCCTAGAGCGATTTGTAAGATGTATAGAGCACCTTCCATATGAAGATAGGATGAGAGCACTGTTCAGCCTGGAAAGGAGAGGGCTGCATGGAGACCTCAGAGCAGCCTTCCAGTATCTGGGAATACTTCCAGGGGTTCTGGGGAGGGACTCTTCATTAGGGACTGTAGTGATAGGACAAGGGGTGATGGCTTCAAACTGAAAGAGGGGAAGTTTAGATTGGATATGGGCAAGAAACTCTTGACTGTGCGGGTGGTGAGGCACTGGAATGGGTTGCCCAGGGAAGCTGTGAATGCTCCATCACTGGTGGTGTTCAAGGCCAGGTTGAGCAGAGCCTTGGGTGGCATGGTTTAGTGGGAGGTGTCCCTGCCCATGGCAGGGGCATTGGAACTGGATGAGCTTAAGGTCCTTTCCAACCCAAACTATTCTATGATTCTATGTGGTGCTCAGGGGCATGATTTGGTGGTGGTTTAGGCAGTGCTGGGTTAACAGTTAAGCTTGACAGTCTTTTCCAACCTAAATGATTCTATGAGTCAATAATAAATCTTCTCATTGGATAATAAATAAATCATGAGTCAATAATAAATCTATGAGTCAATAATAAATCACCTCATTGTTTCCAAGATTCTGAAGCCAGAAGATACCGATGAAGGTTTTGGGTAGCCCGCACTTCAACGTATCCTCCAGGAACTCTCTTGCTGAACCCAGTAATTTGCTTTTGACTTAAGCAAATCTTCAGGAAAACAACCCTGCTTTTATCTCGTTTTGTTTGTTTGTTTTATGGATCAATTCACTGCAACTTCACTGGCAAAAAAAACAGCTTTTGCTCGTGTGTAAGATGTGTTCGCTATTGTCCTATTATAAAGCCATTGTCACATTGTTATTGTTACATTGTCATTTCCTAAAATGACAGAATACATGAAGGTTTTATGGAAAATGCCTAATCTTGGATACTTGGGAGTATTAACTGAAAAGGACTTGCAGCACCATTTGATGTTATTTTTATTTATTCAAACACACAGACCTTTCTTCTCTAAGCTCACAATAGCAGAAACCATTTCACTGCATTAGCACAGCAGAGAACACCAGTGGCTGCACAGACACGGGTTTGATACCATGTGTGTCTGCCTGGTTCGCATCAACTGAAGGGGGCCTACAGGGATGCTGGAGAGGGTCGCTTCATCAGGGACTGTAGTGACAGGACAAGGGTGATGGGTTCAGTCTGAAACAGGAGAAGTTCTGGTTAGATGTAAGCAAGAGGTTCTTTACTGTAAGAGTGGTGAGGCACTGGAATGGGCTGCCGAGAGAAGTGGTGAATGCTCCATCCTTGGCAATGTTCAAGGTCAAGCTGGTCACAGCCTTGGGTGATATGATCTAGAGCGTGATGACCCTGCCCATGGTAGAGGGTCGGAATTGGATGATCTTAAGGTCCTTTCCAACCCAAGGACCAAGACAAGACATTCTGTGTTCTCAGGGCCCTAGTAGAGCAGAGTCACACCATGGGTTCCACTGTCCAAGCTCCTCACCAGTAAGAAACCTTAAGGGATGCAGGAACAATGCTGGTTTGTCCCTGTTGAAAAGGAACAAAAGTGGAATGAGGCAGGAACTTAGAATAAAATGTTTGGGATGGAAAACATTGATCAGGCAGCAGCTCTGTAGTGAAAGACCTGTCTGGATTGGGTTGACCAGCAGCATGAGATGTGCAAACACTCCCCGCAGGCACATCTGATGAGGCTCAGTTGGAGAGCACCCAAAGGACAGCAGCAAGAATGGTCAGAGGCATGGAAAGATATCCTCCAAAGAAAGAGAGGAAAGGTGGCGTGTTTGTCTTAGGGAAAGGAAGGCACAGGATCAGTCTGCAAGGATGTAAAGGACTGCTACAGGAAAGAGAATAATGTGTTCTCCATGCCTGGGGTGGGTAAGGCGGGAAGACATGAGCTTCAGCTGCATAAGATTCACTGTAGTACCTGGAAAGCTCATCTAGCAGGATGGATAAGGAAGCACTGGTATAGATTGCCTGTGGAAGATGTGGAATTTCCATCACTGTTAAGAAAACATCTCTCAGGGGTACTGGTAACATCCCTCCTGCACTGGCAACTACATTTGTTACTGAGGTCTGGCCTAGAATGAATCCTCTTCCCACAGAGGAGCACCAGAAGCAGGACCTGGCTGAGGCACCAACCACCAGCCAGAACAAGGGTTACAAAAGGGGCAAATCCTTCTCTCTTTCCCAAGCAATCGAGCAGATTGACTGCAACGGGAGACCGGGAGGGAAAAGCCCGGAGGAGAGCAAGGCGCTGCCTCTGCCGGGCTGTCTGTGGGAATCCCAGAATGCCCTCTAGTGGCCTTGCTCCCAAAATGTCCCTCCAGCTCCAGGTGGGTTGGGAAGGAGGAATGGTTTTCCAGGGCTGCTGAGGACGAGCAGCTGCGGACGGCGTTAACAGGAGGCTCATCTCCTTAGCTCTGCTTAACACCCCCTTCCTTCACAAGGGAACTTAATACCACCCGTGTTTGCACAGTTCACTGCATCTGGTACCCAGCTGAGCTCCTTCTTCCTTATCCTCCTCTCGTCTCCTGGGGTGCTTCGGCTGTGGTGGCTCTGAGGGGCATCAATTATCTCTGGCCAAAGAGGGGTCTTGGAGGGCTGGATCAGCGGGAAAAGGGAATTATTTGGAGTTCCAACAACCTTTCTTCTCCCTTATTGAAGTTTGAATCCAGTTGGACACCTTCCTGCTGCAGGAGGCTGCTGCTGCCTCCCAGCCACCCCCCTCGCTGGTGATGTAACCCTGTAATTCGGAAGCAGCCGCACTCAGATGAAAGGACAATTATCTAATAGTGAGATTACAATTAATTCTGCTACAGGGAAACAATTACCCTTTCGGATCTAAATGGAGTATAAAAAGGCAAAGCATTTTCTGATGGAGGCAAAGGGCACACGCTTCCTGAGAACTCCTCTGTGCTGATGGCCTGGCAGCATCCATGGGCTGAATGCATTGGGCTGAACACCCCTCTCCTGCAGACATTCAGGGTGGGAAATCACCTCCTTTGCAGATGGCCTTTCCCAGCCCATTGGTTCACAGCCTGCTCCATGTTCTCCAGCCCCACCTCTGCCTTCCCAGCACAAGCAGCCTCTCCGCTGATGCCCACACAGACCAAACCCCTGCACAGCCCAATGTACCCATGACACGTGCTGCAGAGAGGTGCAAAAGCATCACGGGCAGTGACACAACTGGTCCCCTGGGAGAAAAGGGTTAAATGATACAATTTGCCTTTTCAGTGAGAACAGATTTTGCTCTGCTCTGCCTGCAATACTGTTTATCAGCAATTGCAGGCTTTAAAATCCGTACTTTACAAGTGCAGCATAACCTGCCAGCTATAATTGGTTGAATTATACCTCATCCCTGATGCAACTCTTGATGACTCTCTGCCTCAGCCAGAAAACTGATAGGAGACAAGTTTATAGCTCTCTTGGAAAATACAATTATAAATTGCATCCCCATCACAAGCCCTGGGAAAGGTTAACTGTTTCACTGCAGCTCCCCAGGCAAGTGGGCTTCACAGCCACTTCTTTCCCCATGCAGGAAGGGAAAAGAGGAGAGAGAAATCACTGCCAGAGAAGTTCAGAGAGATCCAGTAAATACTGGAGAGAAAAAGAGGGATGTACTGGCCTAGTTACTATTTATGCCAGGGCTCCCTGTATATTTCCAACACACAGGAATGGCATCAAGCTTCTATAGGCAGGAAAGCTGTACATCAAGGAAGGGTATCAGAAGGTCCAATAGTTTTAGCCATTGTGTACTCGACAGCCTGGCAGGACCAGGTTATGTTCTTGCTGAAGCCACCCTGTTCCTAAATCCTTCACTTAGAGATGGTCTTTATACTGTTCTCCTTCAGCTCTACACAGCTGGAACTGGGATGTTAGTCCTATCATTAGGACTGAGCTCCCAGTGCATGCAGAGCCCACAGCCAGAGTGACCCCAGCGGGTGCAGCATCTTCCATGCATAGTCCAAAAGGCCTTGTGGCATCATGATGAGGACCAGGTATGATGAATTATGAATGAATGATGAATCAGATGAATCTATGGTATGATTCTATGAATTAAATGCAGCATACCAGCCCAGCACACATAAAT
Organism: Psilopsiagon aymara; assembly: GCA_024733675.1. Taxonomy (NCBI): domain Eukaryota; kingdom Metazoa; phylum Chordata; class Aves; order Psittaciformes; family Psittacidae; genus Psilopsiagon; species Psilopsiagon aymara. The sequence goes on from JANRGW010033775.1 coordinate 14,613, forward strand.
CACTTCTCTGAGCACGTGGATCACAGTGCATACAGGCGTTTTCTCCTAGCTATTAGAGGTGTCCAGAGTCCTTTACTCTGCTGCCTAGGGCTTGTCTTTGAGGTGCAGCAGGACCAGATAACAGCAGACCTGCTTCTGCAGCACCTAACACAAAGGCAGCCTGATCTGCACTTGAACTGTGCCCAGCCACTGTAACAGCACTGCACCAAGGTCAAGCCAAGCCTATCACTAATCCTTGCATCACCAAGGGCTGCCTGGATTCTCCGCTGCTTCTCTTGAGCAATGTAAGAGGGAGCAGAAGGTGCAAACCCCATGCAGCTACAGTCAAACAGTGCCAGACATTCAGCCAGGGGCATTTCAAACCTGCTTCTCACGCTGTCGAAGACAGAGTTAGCTCCCTTTCAAAAACAGAGAAGAAAGGAATCTCTCTTGACTTCACTTGAGACATTTGCAATGGGACTAGAAGCAGCTGCCTGTCCTGGTCACCTCCCCTGGTGCAAGAAATGCATCTTCTTCCCTCTCCTCTCAGCTCCTGCTGACTCAGGGCACAGAAGCATCTTGAAGCCAATCAACCCATATCCTCTTTTCAAACCTTCTGAAATATGGGCCCAGAAATATTTACAGCCTCTCTGCCTGTCCCTGACCTTCAGCTTTTATTTGCGTACGTAAATTTTGTTCTATTCCAGAGCTACAAGTTTCATATCAGGGCAGTTCAATCTTTATGAGGATAAAGTGTTTGCAGTGCTCTTAAGCTGCTTAACGTAAGCATGTGTGTGAAAGATTAACAGCTTTATAAGTCAGAGCAGTTAAGTTGACAATATAAAGAGAAAGGAAAGGGGAAAACACCATCAATCTAAAGCAGCGCTAGGAATATTTGAGATGAATTACTGAAGGGGACTGGCTGCCAAGCCCAGTGGTGTCTCATGCACCAATGACCAGTGCAGGAGACCTCCCAGGGGAAAGGTAGAAACAGAGCAGCTTGAAAGGTTCATCTTATCTACAACTTTGGAACTTGGAAGATAAAGGAATCTCTAATTATCCCCTGATATTTATGACCATCATTCGGTGGTCTGTCCAAAGCAGAGATTGAATGGAAGAAGGAAAAGGCAGATTCTTAGCACAGCTAAATACACACTTCTTCAAGCCACCTCAGAGCCCTCAGGGACCAAACCCATGCCAGACAGTGGGTGTACTGTGTGGCTCAGTAACTGGCTCCCTCTCTGTGTAAAGCATCTGCAGGGACACTCACCCTTCTGCTGCTGAGGCTGAGGAAATGTTTGCAGGTTGGTTACAGCAGGCCTGATGGACAGGGAGAGCATCTCATCAAAGGTCTAACGCTCTCCCCAAGCTATAAGATGGCAAAACAGGAGTAAGAAACATGGGAAGACAAACTAGACATTTATTTAACTGTCAGCTCCTGCATCTGCATAAGGCTCCAAAAACCTCTGTCAAGATACCAGTTACAAAGCACGGGGTCATGCAAGGACAAAGGCTTTTTATGGTCTCTGGTAACCCAGCTAGTGTCTGTGTCCTTATTTTACTTACTTGCAGTTAAGGGATAATTCTGCCTGTCTTCCAAGACAGGTGGCTGGCTTATTAATGAATGGTTGCAAAATGTTCCGAGATCCTCTGATGAGGCATCACTGGAAGAGCAGAATATGATGATGCCCATGGAAATTGGCTGCTTGGCTCCAGATTTTAATTGCATACGAAAAGAGAGGCACACATCAGAGCTTAGCCCATGAAACAGGAAACATGAGGCATCGGGAGAAGCAGAGAACGGCACCGGACGTCAGCGAACAAATGCTGAAGCTGTTCCTTGCCAAGATCAGACATGATGACAGCAAGAGGAGAAGGCTTCATCGAGGCTGCACTGGGAGGACTCTTAGATCAGCGTCAGATTGTATTCACCATGAGATTATTCACTGTTTGTTGGGCCATGGATTACAAAATGAAGCAATAATGGTTGACATTCACCCCCTATTTTGTCAGGGAGTTTTCGCCCTTATTATAACCTGATAAGAGGCCTGGCCCTCTTGGACCTGGAGTATGAGGCTTTCACTAAGCATCTGATCCTCTCAAAATGTGTTGTGCACGAGTCATTCCTGTGTTTCTGTGATCATCCATCCAAATTATCTAGAGGCTAGTGACAGACATCTGCTGCCTGGAAAGCTGGGCTTGAATAACAACATCCTCTGAAGCACCATTATTAGGGTTGGGGAATGTTTGCGGATGGGATATATCTCTCTTGGAAAATGCCTGTTTATCAGAGTAGAATTTTTCCCCCAGGGAAGTGCTGCTTTTGATAAATTTCAGCATTGGATAAAAAGATTGAACCAAAGTATTTCAGGGAGGTCAGAGGACTCCAGAGTTGCTGGAATTTCCTCTTATGATGAAGCACAGAATTGCAGTAGGGCCCAAACATCCAGATTACATCAAAATGAAGTATTGCATTTACCCTGATGTGGGACCTTTTCCTGTGTTTTTGTTCTCTTTCCAATTCAGACCAAAAGAAATCCATGCCAGTGAAATAGGAAATCTGACTTCAAAGCAAACCCTGCTCAGGTCTCTGAAGAAATGGCCCAGGTTTACAGTCATGGATAACAGGGCTCCACAGTGATGACAGAAAGGTCACCGGGACAGAGCAATGAAGCTGGAGGTTAACAAGCTTCATAAATGTATTTCAGTGCTGGATATGTTACTCTGTTCCCTAAACAAAGTCCAGGCTGTTTTCAAGGGAGAATAAACCCCCCACACTTTGCATTGAGGGAAATCTGTGCTATGCAAACAATAAAGATAACCAGGAAAAATAACTTTGCAGGCTGTTGTTTTTACATCTTGGCAGGAATATAAATAAGCCCAAACAGTTGCCTAAGAGATGGAAGAAGCCCGTGGATGAGACTGGAAATCAATGTGCCATGGAACAAGCACCGGGCCAGAGTCAGCTCCCCGCTGCACAGGCAGAAATCTATCCATCTACCTTGGGTGTTTGTTTATTTCTAAGGCAACCATCACCATGGTGCCAAGGCATCTGTCTATCTCAGTTTTAAGCTAGTTACTCTGGATTTAGTAAAATCTAGCAAGGCCAGGTTGGACAGGGCTTGGAGCCACCTGTTCTAGTGGAAGATGTCCCTGCCCATGGCAGGGGGTTGGAACTGGATGAGCTTTAAGGTCCCTTCCAACCCAAACCAGTTTGGGATTCTATGATTCGTGGCCAGGTGGCTGACAGACCAATTTGACGAGATACATTGCAGTGAAAAAACTGCTAATAATGACCCATGGTGAGTACTTGAGCCGAGGGGAGATTTTCACTTCAAGGCTTGCTCCCCCTCTCACCCCAGTAAAGATATCTTTTTCATTGGAAAATTAAGATTTATTTGGGACAGTGCCTTGGTTTCAGTGACATCTGTAGGTGCAAGGAGAAAGGCCATGCAGACATTTACATCTGTAGCTCTCCTGAGGCAGGTCTCTTGGCCCATGTCACTTTTCTGCCTGATTTGCTCCAAATCTGAAAAAGAAGAGACTTCAGAACTCTTTGTACAGGAATGAATTCTCCTTTTCAGACTGCTAGCACAATCCTGGGCACAACCTGGTTCTCTAAGCTATGCTAATATATCTTTGATGGCCAACTCTTTCAGAAAGGCAACCTAAAGCTTCCAACATCTGAGCATTTGATTTTGCAATATTAATGATGCTCATTCAATGAGGTCTACTTTTTCCCTCCACATATTCACTCTGCTTCCTTCTGAGCATCTATTTCACCATCTATAAAAAACAGAGAGAGTGTACTTTGGGTATGTCAAAGCAAAGATCAAGAGGTGACAATCCTGACCTTAACATTGCTGAATATATATTTGATGCTAAGGTCAGAGTAAATATTTCATAGCAGAGCACACTGCAGTACATCCAGTCCAAGTAATTCAAGCTGCTGCCCTGGGTGACATGAAACTAGACAAATCCTAGCTAAAATAAGATGTAAATTTTTAACATCTCAGGGGTAATTAACTACCGAAACAACTTCTCAGGCAATGAATTAGACATGGATTACCTGAAGGATTATGGGATTCTCCAGCTGTTTTTTCCTGTTTAGGCAAATGGGAGCCAGAGTTGAAACGAGCCATGTGTTTCAAACTTCAGTATAGTATTTAGAAGAGTGTTGGCCAACCATGGGTTTCAGCAAGCGCATAAAGAATGACTTGAGATACCTTCTGCTCTGAACAAGTTTCTCTACAGAGGCCTCACCAGCAGCCAGTCCCCAGTGATCCTGGGCCATGTACTTACACAAAGGCGGTAAATACTTTCAGATCAGGTCTATGGGCAGGTTACTTTGGGGAAAAAACATCAAATCTTGGACCTATAAGAGAATGGCTGAGGCCAATGTATTGAATTATTGTTACTGATAAATCAAGATGCAACTTCTGTGCACCTCAGATTTGTTATGTTCAGTTAAATTCTTGCTTTTGCTTGCCAGGCTTCTGACATGACAGATTGATACTGATTCAGATAAACCCTCAGTTCTTTCTGGACATCTTCTACATGGTCTAGCTCCCTTTTCCAGTTTTTTATTCCTTCTCTTTACTTTCAGTTTGCTTAGTAGTGGGAAGAGGATCACACCTTAACCACAGTGAATTCTGACCCCAAGTTTTTGACATGAGCCTATCTCTAAGATTTATTTGTTCTTACAGGTAATATTTTAATAAGTCTAAAACTAAGACTAATTCTTCTATAGTACAATCAATACAATCCTCTTCAAGGAAATCCATTCAGGCATTAATATTCACTGTAGGTGAGATTATCTGGTTCTCTGCATTGCAAGTGTCATTGAATTCTGAAGAAGAGAGAAATTCTTATTGAATTATTTGCATGGTATGTTCTTCTCAACAGACTACCTAAAGGTCTGGTAGCTGATTTCACCCCTGTCCTTGTCACTCCCTACCAGTAGCAATACAGGAAAGCTGTCCAGAAACTTGCACAGATTTTGTGATACCGTCAAAAAGGGGAGATCAAAGCTGACAAAGAGGAGACTGAGATGTGCTCTTAGGCAGAAATTCTTCCCTCTGAGGGTGCTGAGGTGCTGGCACAGGGTGCCCAGAGAAGCTATGGCTGCCCCATCCCTGGCAGTGCTCAAGGCCGGATTGGACAGATCCTTGGATGATATGGTCTAATATGAGTGAACTTCTTCTGTTTAAGTCTGAACCCATCACCCCTTGTCCTGTCCCTACAGTTCCCGATGAAGAGTCCCTCCCCAGCATCCTTGCAGCTCCCTTCAGATGCTCTGAGGTCTCCACACAGCTTCCCTTCTCCAGACTGAACAGCCCCAACTTTCTCAGCCTGTTTCTGGGCTGTAAGTGCACACTGAAGCTGTTTCTTGTTCAGTTTCTCATCGACCAACACCCCCAATCCCTTCTCCATGGGACTGCACTATCCTTGCAGGGACTAGGTCATGATTTAAGAGGTTGATTCTTCCCAGAGCTGTGGAAATATCCTGACATTTCTCCCTATGTCTGCTCCTGGTACCGCAGACAGACTTGTCATGATTTCTGTATTCTGCCTCAAGCACAGGCACTCTGGGGAGCCACAGCACTCATCTGCCTGGGGCATGCAGCTGTGCCCAGGGCATCTCAGCAAGTTCATTTCTCCCAGGCCCCAGCATTCCTGGTGTGATGATGGCAATATGTTTGCCACCAGGATACACTCACATTTCAGGTTTTAACAGAAGTGTGCCCCTCATGGGCTTTGTCTCTGTCTGGTTCTTGCTGGGAGCTCCTCCAGGAGCTTATCTTTCCTGCAGGTGGGATAAGGTGGGATAAGCTAAGGGTATGCTTCTAAGGAATGCGTGGAAAACAGCTCCAGTGAAATAGCAGGGGAAGGTTTCACTTGTCTGCCCTCCCAGCCCTGCTTGACCTGCGATGCTGCTGATGTGCCCAGTGTCAGCAGCAGCCTGCTATTCACAAGGCCAGCATTTATTCTTGCTGCAATCTGCCTTCAGACAGAGATGCTGGATGCGAGGAGCAGCTCCCTGCTGGCAGCAGCTGTGCCTCTCTGTGTCTTTCTCTTCCAGAGGGGTTTTCTTTCATTTTGAAAGATCTGAGACTTTCCTTGGGGTTTGCATTTGTTCACAGGCTGCCTCTGTTCACAGGTTGCCTCTGGGAGAGGCAGAAATAGGGGAAGCAGCAGAGAGGAGGGAGTAGAAATGCTACACATCCTCTGATTGCTCCAGGGCCCTCTGTAGGGGATGCTGGGGTGATGGAGCACATGGCATTTACAGTGATAGAATCACAGACTGGTTTGGGTTAGAAGGGACATTAAAGATCATCCAGTTCCAACCCCCTGCCATGGGCAGGGACACATTTGGGCTATGGCCTGGCTGCAGCTGGCAGGATGGGGGACTGAGTGCCTGTGGGCTGGCAGAGGAAGGGCTGCTGCATCTCGGGGTGTGCAGAGTGGTGCACAGCTCTGTGATGCAGGGCTGTCTGTACACGGCATGCAGAGGTCCCTTGCAAGAGACTGGGAGAAAGGCACTGGGGGAGGCCACGGCTATGAGTGATTGAGAGGTGGTTGCATGAGGGGTGTTTTGGTTAGAAGAGGGGTGGGAGCTCTGGACATGAGGGCTGTCTCAGCCTGGAGCCTCGATGAGGGCAGTGATTTCTCCCTGTCCTTAGAGAAACGTGGCTGCTGCCTGGAGATGCTGAGAGGGAAGAAGAGGGAAAGAAAGAAGTACACAAAATTGAGGCAGATCTCAGCAGACTCCTTTCTGTTCTGGCATTTATTGCTCGGTTTTCCTGGCTCTGCCCCAGCCCTGCTGAAGGCACCAAATCACCCCCATTTCATTCCCATTTCTCCTGGGCAGCAGCTCCACTCCTGTAGAAGAATCTGCCCTGCAGCTGACACAGTTTACTGGTTGCAGGCTGGATCCGGACACAGAGGGGAGCTCAGAGCATCTCCGGAGAGCGCAGCATCACCTCAAACTCATCCCTACGGTGCCTGAAGCCTCCAGGGTGCCAGGGCTCCATGCAGAGGGTGCTCCTGCTGCTCTGCAGCTCTGCTGCGGGATTGGGTTTCCTTTAAACCTGTCATCAGGAGATGTATGAGTCAAGTGCAGCATTGCTGGCACGGTGCGACTGCTCCCCGGGAGCCTGCCTGCCCTGAAGGTGAAGCTGCTGCTCCTGCCCTTGGAGAGGAGCCAGCTCCACGGCATCACCATTTAATTAAATGACTCCAGCAGCTGCAAGGGGAAAAGCTTCAAAGTGAGAGAGAAAGAAAAACACGGGTTTGGCTGGTACCCACTGGTGGAGAGCCGCGAGGTTCTGCTGACTGCGCCCCGGACCATGCCATCGGGGCAGAATGAGGGCTTAACAGCTTTTAGGCTCTCTCAGTCCTCCCTGGGACTGGGGGATCCATTGTGGGGCTCTCTGTGTAGGCCAGGGAGGGCTGTCAGACGTTTCCCTCTGTCCACCCAGAAAATCTGTATCCCAGTCTATTAGGGTCCAGCCTTCCAGCTCACCTCCCCTTGGACATAGGGGTTGGAAATGGATGACCTTAAGGTCCTTTCCAACCCTAACTATCCTCTGATTCTATGAAATGGGAGACAGGCACCACTGCCTGTGCTAATGCCCTGTAGCCACAAAGAAAGAGAAAAACCACTTCCTCTTTGCTGTGGAGGAATCCTCTGAGGACTTTTCCCTTGCAACTCATCCCCATGGTCCTCAACTGATTGAGCAATAAAAGCAGGGGATGTTGTCACCTCTCCCAGACCATGACTGTGACAAACAAGAGGGCACCTGAAGCTGGTGGTCGTTGTCTTTCAGAAGAGGCCAAGTCAGGAATGCTATAGCAGCTTTAAGGAAAAGGTTTCAGGGTCTGCCCAGGGAAGCTCCACCAGGTAATGGGCATAATCCATCAGCAAAGCATACTTAGTCCTGACCCATATCTAAGCTACCTAGCAGCTTGCAGACAGAGGTTATGTGCTGCAGACACTCCTGTCACCCACAGAAACATTCATGATAAAGGCAGGCAGTAAAAGTCATGGATAGAACAATAATTATCCAGGAGCAGGAAGGGAATAAAAAGGGAAAGGGCCTTGATGTAACATAAACATCATAAAAGGCCATAAAAGCAAAGCAAAGGGAAGTGTGAAGGAGAGTGAAGGTTGGCAGCAAATGTACATAAATAGAAGGAGCCAGTCTGGAATGGTCTGGAAATGAGGAAGGTTATGGCATGATAAAAGTATGATAAAATGATCCATGATAGTATGATACATGATAAAAGTATGGTCTGAAATGAAGAATAGATGAAGCTGAGATGAAAATGAGCAAGGAAATAGGTGGACAGACTAGATACCAGCACTGAGAGCTGCAACCCAGACCTATGGAGCTTGTGAACTGCCCTGGTGAGGGACATTTCCAGAGGGCTGAGTGAGTAGGAATGAGGAAAGGGAGAGCAGGAGGAGAGGGGAAGACCAAATCTCTGATGGCCAGCAGCAACCATGAGGTGGGGAGGACAGGCTCAGGGTAGACACACCTGAGCAACCAGAGAGGATGATGCCTGCTAGGAAAGTGGGCAATCCATGTCAGGAGGCGGCTGGAAGCTGCCTGTTCCTGCCTGCAAAGATCATGAGGCTGAGCCAGCATGAGCAAGGGCAGAAGGCTTGGTGGCTGAGGCGGAGAGGAGGTGGATGGCCCCTCCACACAGTGGAGACCCTTTTGCTGTCCTCAGCATCCCTCACTCCCAGGAACGGAAAGGCAGATGGTGAAGCAGGGGCCAAAAGGAGCCTCTGGGCACTGATGACATCAGCCCAGAGCCATGGGGAGATGCTGCTGGTGGAATGAGGGTGGAAGCATCCTCCAGCTGCTCCAAGTGCCAAACATTTCTCATTCTTCATGTGCTCTTATTAACACCTCCACATGCAACAGAGCTCCAAGCAAGGTTTTCCTGAGCTCTGCTAATTATTAAACATACTTCTGTTAAGCTTAACTAGACGTGCTTGTCAGCTGCTGGCAGGAAGAGAATAGTGGGAGAGACTTGTAAACACACTCTGGTGACTAAGTGAAAACACTGCCAAGATTGCAAGGCACTGGAGCCTGCTGCCTTCAGGTGTCGTTGTCTACCTTGTGTTTCAGCCTGGCAGCCAAGCTGACCAGTGTGGACTTCTCTATTCTGAGACAAGAAGCTGGAAGAGATGAGACTGAGATGAGCTCTTAGGCAGAAGCTCTTCCCTGTGAGGGTGCTGAGCGCTGGCACAGGGTGCCCAGAGAAGC
>JANRGW010033776.1:0-39598 GCA_024733675.1 Psilopsiagon aymara
CCCGTCCCGTCCCGCTGAGGCGCGGCCGGGGCCCGAGGTGTGGGAGCCGAAGGGGCTGTGTTCCCTCAGCCCCCGGGCCGCTCCTGAAGGGTGGCGGCAAGGAGAGCCGGCGGCTCCTCCGCTGCAGGGGCTGCGGCCTGCCCGCACCTGCCGCTGTAGCGCTGTGACTCCCGCGCGGACCCCGCCGGCTGACTCATGCCGGCTCTTTGCTCCTTGCTGGTTCTGCCCAGATATAAATATCTCATTCATCGCCGTAGTAACTGAGTAGCTTACTCTGCGCTCTCGCAGGCTGCTCGTCTGCTCCGGCTTTGTGCTCGTCTGGCGCCGCTGAAACTTGGAGCGAGAGCAGGGCTTTTGCCTCACCTGCCTGCCCTCTTGGTCGCTTTCAAAGCCATGTAGCGCTTGGCACGTTAAAGTGAATGAAAGCTTATTAATGAAAGCTGGGCTTGTCATGATTTAATATTGTGGTAAGGCGGTTTAAAGCCGGAAAGGATTGAGAACCTTTGTAGCAGATAACTCGTGCGGGTTTTGTTTTTCTTCTTAGAAGAAAAAACCCAAACCATTTGCCTAGAATGCTCACTTAATTACATCTTCCTCTAAGACCAACTAAAACCTCTGCCCAGATAAACGACTATCATATTTTCCAGTACTTCTATCCCTTCAATGCCACTAGAGGATCAGTAATGAGTGCGATATTGATTCATTTCCAGTAGGAGCTGGCATGTTTGAACTCAGTAATTCTCAGTTTATTAAAAACAACCTCTTAGTCATACCCTCGTATCTTGTTGGAAAAGTATTCCAAAGACTTTATCTCCCAACTTGATCGTGCTTTGGAAGGTCCTACCTGTTACATGTTTTCAGAGACAAACCGCTGCCAGGTTAAACCAGTCTGCACATGCAAGTCTCATCCCAAATCCCTGTGCAAACTGTCTGGTAAGGTTGCAGAGCAATTGAATATTTTCCCTCTTGTTGCTACGGGGTGTGGTTTTGTAGACCTGCAACTCCTTGAAATTCAGTACATTTGGATAAATAAGGCTGCAGCTTAGTGTGAACTGTGAGCGGTTACCTGTTGCAGCGATTGTTACCAAGAGAATGACCCAAACCTGTAAACATATCAATGGCACACTGCCCTAAAAATGATTTGAACTCCAGTGCTACTGTTTTGTTGCCTCACTAAATCTCCCTGTATGTGTTCGCATGAACGCTTGCTGGCTGAGACCAGACTTTGAAACAATTCTCCGGTAGCAGGAAGTATTCTGCTAATGCCACTGTCTAGGATGGTTAAATTTGTAGCCAGTAAGTGAGGCTTGCTAACCCGAACTGTAGATGGGAAGTGCATCCACCCCTAGATTGACTCCTTTTTCAAGCAGAACTTAACTGTGGCCGTGATGGTGATATTTGTAAAAAGAAGGCATTCTGTGACAGGTGAGGGACAGTTTCTGCATATGTGTTTTTAGTGCATAAGAAATCGGTAGCAATATTGATCACCCACTGCTTTGTTTAGAAACATGTGTCATAATACTTCATAAGGCTTCAGCTCTAAATGCAAAAGTAAATCAGATTTGCAACAGTCGAATAAATGCACACTGGATCTTGGTGGTAGCTGATGAACCTTTCTTACGGGCAGTTGCCATAGTGCTGTTGCACTTTGGCTTTGAAGTGATGCACAGTAAGCACAGCTTGGTACATGGTAGGATTTTGCAAGTAAGGATGAAAACACAGCAGAGCCTCATCGTGAGGTGATTATATCCATTCTATTAATTGGTAGACTTGCATTTCTCATTATCTAGTGTAAACCCTTCTGTGGATTAGGATGCAACAGATCAAATGAAGAAATGTCAGTCTGACTGGAAATCCTGTTCTCAGGTCGGCTGAGCAGCTCAGCTCACATGGACCTAGTAACAGCAGGGTCGGAGGAGTAACAAGTAAGCAAGCTTCAAAGGGTCAGGTAGCCTTTTATTCCCCCAGGGGTGCAGGAATTGAGAAAAGTATTTTTTTTTTTTTTTTTTTTTTTTTTTTTGTTACTGTTACACCAGAAGTAACCCTCTTGCCTTTCCTTTGAGGCTCATGTCTGGATAATGCCCTATTTTGCTCTGATCCATTACATCTCCCCTACAAGCTTTTGTCTTACTCTCTTGAACAGTTTCTGGATCTCTTCCATTTTGGTCCTGCAGAAAAAAGCTCTTCTTCCTCTGATTTGGCCTCTCAAGCTGCGTATCCTTTTTAAATCCCAGTTATTCCAGAAAGTGTCCTTTTCTGAGATATTTACAGTATCTGAGTCAATATTTCTCCATTTCTTTTTGTAAACAAACCCAGTCATTCACAGTTGAAAATGAGTAATTCAGTTGTTGTGCTGTGGGCTTCTCTCAAGGGAAGGCCAGTGATTCTGAAGTGCATTTCCAGTATGACATTCTTTTATGTGAAGCTGAAGATATTTCTTCCAGTCAGGTTCTGAAGTCTCCTTTCTCATTTTTGCATACAACTAGCTCTCAGGATAGATCAACCGAAGTGATTACTTTCTTTTCATATAAAGCTTTTTTTCTTCATTCTTTTCCCAGGGAAGCATTAACCACTAAGTAAGCTGTGGTCTGATTCTTCCATATTTCCTCCTCCCTCCAGAGGTGCTGAGCTAAGCATGCTGAAATCTGTGTGGATGAGGTCTCAGTGTTGCAGGTGAATTACTGTGCTGGTATGGAGTGTCGTGCTTGCTTTGATCGGCTGTTTTACTGTTTATTTCTTTCATTTCCTGCATTGATTTGGAATTATATTTTGAAGAATAATCTCTGTTACATATTCAGGCTTGCTCTTTGATCCACAGCGTAGTGTCTGGATGTCGCTGGGCCATCTGTCAGACTGATTCTTTCAGAGCAGATCAGTTCAGGTTGTCTGGAAAGGCTCCCATTCACTGTGGCTCATGCATTGCAAAAAGCATGCTGATTTCAGTACTGTGGATCTCAACTGAACAAACCAGAAGTGAAATGTGCTGGGGAGCTTTTGCTTTTTGGTGAATGGCATCTTTCACACCTGATGATATGAACCTGTGATGTGGTGATGACATATGAGGATCTGGTCCTAAGAGTAGGTCTATTGTTAAAAGATCCTAATGTTTTCTGAGCACTTATTTTTGCCATATCTCCTTGCTTTATGAAACTCTCAGTTTATGGAAGCAGATGAAAGGCAACTGCGTACTGTGCAAAAGCTGTGCTTATCCTCTGCTGTAATCTGTTACGTTTCTGAAGCATGATATATAGCCTGAGGAGCACTCTGGGATGGAAGAGGCAACATAAATATAGAATTACTACTTCAAGGGAACAGGGCTGAGTGTTGACTCAGTTTCAACATTGTTCTTTCCTATATATATCACTATTTTGGTTCGAGCCATAGCAAAGATTCAACTGAATCTTTCTGCTAAAGGATTTCAGTCATTCTGAAATACATGGCAAAAGGCAGGGCTTCTAGACTGTGATCTTCATGGAAGAGTCCTCTTCTGTTTTTAATACTGAATGAGTTTCAGAAGCTAGGGTTGCTAAAGATTAAAGAAAGAACACTTGGCCAATCTTACGCCAACTCTTTTCCTTTTGTGGCTCTTAGTTTGACGGATGAATTTTTTTTTTGCCAAGCTACCTACTCACACAGGAACCATGCCACAATTACAGTTCTGCATATCCTCAGTAACCAGGGTACAACTGATATTAATCTGAATTCCTTTCCAGGGAGGAGGGGTTTATAAATTAGCCCAGACATCTTGCATAGGTAGACAGGTCAGTGCTTCTCTTTTGCTCGCTCTGTTTATTAGTATTATTTTTAATTTTGAAGCTTCATTTGCAGGTTGTGCTTTGATTTGGGAACTTGGTTCTCTGTCTTAGTCTCAAGGCATTTTCAGTGCAATCAGGAGCTCTCTGGAGATGCTCCAACTCCTGTTCTCTGTATATAGCATTTTTCTCATTCTGTGTACTTTAAACTTTAAACTTAGTTTAAATTTTTCTGTTAAATGATCCTGCAATCTCACACTAGTAACTTCTCTGGCTCCTTCACTATCTGTAAAGTAGCTGTTCTTGTAACATGAACTTTTTTGAATGCCTTTTGTTTAGGCATTGGCCAAGAATGGGCTACTAGTTCTTTGGGAATGACTCTTTGAAGTGATTGAGAACTTAATAATATTTAGGGCTTTAAGGTAAACTCCCCGAATTATTTGATTCATCAGGTTGATAGCATGTTGGTAGTTATCTAGACTGTTCCTAATAGAAGGAGCTACGACATGCTGCTTAATCTGAAACTTCTTTTCAGTCTGTTGTATGGCTTTTTCCCCCACTTTCATGTTGGTTTCTGAGATATTTTTTTACCTTGTCCTTTATGGGTGATATTAATTTCTCTCCACATTAGTTTTTCCTGATGTTCTGATTTGGATGTTTGGGGGAAAAAAAAGCAAAACAATTACAGGAAAACAGGGAAGTTCTTTGCCCAAATGTTGCTGGTAGGTGTGGATTTCTAGTTTGTAAGTTTTATGTCTAAGTGGGAAATCCAGGACACACTGCCATCTGTTCTTCCAATCCCTACAACAAATGTGGAATTTCCTCTGATGACCATATGTTTTCCATTGGTGTTGGAACAGTAAAATTAATTTAAGGCAATTGTGGGCACTTTTTCTGCATTAAAATTTTGCAGCATTACAGCAGTGAATCTGAGAAAGCAGAGAATCAGAAAAATACTCATCAGAGGCTTAGGGGAAGAGAGATTCCTCTGAACCTGGCTTATTACCTCAAATTTTAGTTAACTAAGTCTTCATAATCCCTCAAAACCTCTCTGCATGAATACATGTGTATTTGTGCATGTGATTGAGTTGGGAGGCATTAGGAGGCGGACACATGGTGAGGAACTGTCCAATTTGCCTTAATGTGAGAGTATGTATGCCAGGCTGGAGTGAGAAATGCCACTGCTGGCAGCAGGCAGGCAGAGTGCTGGGCTGGGGGGGCAGCTGTTTTTACTCTGCATGGTTCTGATTTAAATAAGAATGCATAGGATATCAGGGGAAAATACTAGATATTACTTTGTGATTGTTACATAATTCCTTGTGAAGTTTGAGTTCGTGACCTATTGCAGCATTATTAAAAAAAAAAACAAACAAAACTCTCTGTTCTTTCCTTATAGTCTTCCTCAGTTGCCCGGAGAAAACCCTACGTGCCCCATAAGAGTACTGCCACATCACAGGCCAACCCGATGGCGTCCTCTACTGCTGTGCCTGTAGGATTTCACTATGAAACAAAATACGTAGTTCTCAGCTACCTGGGACTTTTGTCACAAGAGAAGCCACAGGAGCATCCTCCTCCTTTAACACAAGGTAATATTTGCATGTTCACCTGTAGCTATTTACTGTATTTGCAATTAATTCTTCAGCTGTTTGTGCATGGGTGCGGGATGTTTAGTGTAATGATGTTTAGTGTAATGTGTCTCTTACTTTATTCATTTAAAATAATGGGAAGAGATGCTGACAGAAAGAAAGCTGTTTGTATTTAAATTACTGTTTTAATTTAAGCTGTGCCAGGACTGATTGGTGTTTCTGAAGCAAATCAGTGGGCTTTGTTGCTGTCTTGAGGTGAGGAGGGGTGGATATATGTTCTCTTTGTTGACCCATCTTGAGAATTTGAGCACATGCTTGCTTAGTTTTGGGCAGAAAGTAGAAGTAAGCAGGGGTAAGGTGGTGTTTACACATATAAACTCTGGATGGTGACTTGAGCAATCTCATGTGCTAAATAGTTTTGTCCTATTTTGTTAGTGCTTCTGTTGTTGTCAGTCAGTGGTAGTGCAGAGATGTGAAGCTTAACCTGGCCTGTGCTTCATCTATTTATTTGTTTATTTTTAAGAAGTCAAGGACTGTCTGAAGTCAAATAGTCAGATGTTTCTTCCAGAACAGATTTACGCATGCAGGAGGTTAAATAAATAAATAGAAGACAGAATAAATTAAGTTTGTTAGGTTGTGTTTCACATAAACTTAGGTGGTAAAACTTGATTTTGTGGTGGCGAGCACTTAAACAATGTTTGTCAAGATTGTTTGGGTGACTTGTCACTTTGATGACGTTTCAGTCACCACTATTTTCTCTGATTCAGAACTTGCTCGCATGAAAGGTGTATTTTAAAAAACAAACAAAGACAGTCTTCAGAATCTTTTTTTTGAACAAGTGTTTAAGAATGCATACTCTGTCATTTGCCGAACTTATCTGTTATGAAATGAGAAGTTCCTGAAAAGATAGCATCAAAGTTATGACAGAAATTATTTTATCAGTTTGACACTAAAGCATATAACATATCCTAGTTATAATATATATCATTTATAATATTCATCTTAGTATATTTAAGGTACGTATATTACTTCCACTTTGACTGCATCCATGGTCCGTGAAAGGAGAGGTGCCGTAGTGCAAAAATGCTGTTTCATAAAACCCTTTGTTGGAGAATGTGTTTATTTTAGCAATAGCATCTCATTCTGATTTTCCCATCTGGGGTAACTGGGCTGTACCTGGAAATGTTTAAATTCACTAGTTTAGCTCGTGAATGAAGCTGCTAAGCCACTGTCCGTCATATTTGAAAATGTCATGGCAGTCAGGTGAAGTTCCTGACAATTGGAAAAAGGGAAATATAACCCACATTTTCAAGAAGGGGAAAATGGATGAGACGGGGAACTACAGAGCAGTCAGCCTCACCTCTGTGCCTGGCAAGATCTTGGAGCAGATTCTCTTGGAAAGCATGCTAAGGCACATGAAAAACAATGAGGTGGTTTGTGACAGCCAATGTGGCTTCACTAAGGGCAAATCCTGCCTGACCAATCTGGTGTCCATCTGTGATGAGGCTACAGAACTGATGAACAGGGGAAGAACAGTTGACATCATCTACCTGGACTTGTGCAAAGTGTTCAACACTGTCCCAAAAAACATCCTTCTCTCTAAATTGAGAGACATTAATTTGATGGATGGGCCACCTGGTTGATAAAGAATTGGCTGGATGGGTGCATATAGAGAGTTGCGATCGGTGGTTCAGTGTTCTACTGAACACAGGTGTATCTCAGGGGTTGGTGTTTGGATCAGTCCTGTTCAACATCTTTGTTGGTGACATGGACAGTGGGATTGATGCACCCTCAGCAAGTGTACTGTGTACAGTTTTGGTGTCCTCAACATAAGAAGGACATGGAGCTGTTTGAGCAAGTACAGAAGAGGGCCGTGAGGATGGTCATGGGGCTGGATCACCTCCCATATGAAGACTGTCTGAGAAAGTTGTGGCTGTTCAGCCTGGAGAAAAGAAGGCTGAGTGGAACCTCATAGCACCCTTCCAGTATTTGGAGGGAGTCTACAAGTATGCTGGAGGAAGTTCATCAGGGACTGTAGTGATAAGACACGGGGGAATGGGTTTGAACTTAAACATGGGAAGTTCAGGTTAGATATAAGGAAGAAGTTCTTTACTGATGAGGCACTGGAACAGGTTGCCCAAAGGAGTGGTGAATGCTCTGTCCCTGGCAGTATTCAAGGCCAGGCTGGACAGAGCCTTGGGAGATATGGTCCAATGTGAGGCATTCCTGCCCATGGCAAGGGAGTTGGAACTAGACTAGCTTAAGGTACTTTCCAACCCAAACCATTCTATGATTTTATGTATTGAGTACATATTGAGGGATCAGAGTTGAGACTGGTCTTATTCAAGATCTTTGTCAGTGACATGGACAGTGGGATTGAGTGTGCCCTCAGCAAGTTTGCCAATGACACCAAGCTGGGTGGTTTGGTTGCTACGCTGGAGGGAAGGAATGCCATCCAGAGGGACCTTGACATGCTTGTGAGGTGGGCTGATATCAACTTGATTGAGTTTAACCATGCCAAGTGAAAGGCCCTACACCTGCGTCGAAGCAATCTCAGGCACAGCTACAGGTTGACAGGGAAGAGATTCAGAGTGGCTCTGCAGAGACGGACTTGGGCATGTTGGTCAATGAGAAAATGAACATGAGTCAGCTTCAGTGTGCGCTCGCAGCCCAGAAAGCAAACCGTATCCTGGGCTGCATCAAAAGGAGCGTGACCAGCAGGTCGAGGGAGGTGATTCTGCTCCTCTACTCAGCTCTTGTGAGACCTCACTTGGAGTATTGTGTGCAGTTCTGGTGTCCTCAACATAAAAAGGACATGGAACTGTTGGAACAAGTCCAGAGGAGGGCCACACTGGAGCACCTCCTGTATGAAGGCAGGCTGAGAAAGTTGGGGCTGTTCAGCCTGGAGGCTGTGTGGAGACCTCATAGCAGCCTTCCAGTGTCAGAAGGGGGCCTACGTGGATACTGGAGAGAAACTCTTCATCAGGGACTGTAGTGATGGGACAAGGGGTAATGGGTTCAAACTTAAACAGGGGAAGTTTAGATTGGACATAAGGAGGAAGTTCTTTACTGTGAGGGTGGTGAGGCACTGGAATGGGTTGCCCAGGGAAGTTGTAAATGCTCCATCCCTGGTGGTGTTCAAGGCCAGGTTGGACAGAGCCTTGGGTGACATTGTTTAGTGTGAGGTGTCCCTGCCCATGGCAGGGGGTTGAAACTAGATGATCTGAAGGTCCTTTCCAACCCTAACTGTTCTATGATTCTATGATATAAAGCTACAGTTTGCAAGAGTCTGCTTTGTTGTGTAAATACAAGATTGAGAAAAAGTTGAATTTATTTAATAACTTGGCAATTGAGGGGAAACTTTTCAACTGATTCTTATGACTGAAATGTCAAAGAAATATTTGAATTAAAGAGCAATATCCAAACTTTATAAAGAGTAGGCTACAAATGCTTAAATAAAAATTTTCAGTCGATTAAGAGGACGTTTAAGCTCCTGAGTAAAGACAACTGCCAAGTCTAGTGTTCAGATATTATTTAAATATGTTATCTTGTGTGACAGCAGGCTGTAGTTGGATTTGCTATAAAAATACTTCAGTATTAAAATAGCATTGATACTTCCCAAATCTGTTCTTTCATTCTTGTTGCTCTAAACCTTCCCTCATAAATTGGAAATTCTCCTACATTTCCCCCACCCTCACTCCCAAAACCAGGCAGTGTCCACAGCTTCTCCTCTCCTGGTCATCTTTCACTGTAATTAGATGTCTCTTTTAGTGCTTTTATTGCTTTCTGTTCAAAGCCTCTGGATAAAATAATTTTCCCTTTCTGTCATCTTGTTTCTCACTCTTTTGTAATGCCTTGGATGGACTTAAGGCTGTTACTGAGCTAAGTGCAAATGCTATCCTTCTGCTTCAGGACTTGTTTAATTGTTTCCTAACTCACCTTTCATGGTGCTTTTTTCTTCCCTTGCTTTCAACAGCTTTAATTAGTCTAACAGTTACTTTTTAAAAATCCTTTCTCCTACTTATTTTCCCATTGCTTGTTTCAGCTGCGCGCCCGGGGTATATGTGTGGTAACAGCTATGTGTTTATTTTGAAGTATCGTATGCATCTTCTTTGAATATAAAGTAGTTTATATATGCAGTCTCTATCGCCTTGTCTGGCAGGTGGCTGATGCCTACTTGTGGAGAGCTCTACCAGCTCTGCTCTATATGCCCTATCTTCTCCCTTAGGGAGACAGTGAGAGAAGCAGCAAGCCCATAATGAATATTACCCGCACTGCCTAATGCACTGCTGGAAGGGAGCTGGGTATTACAGTAACAAGTGTGGTCTGGGAAACCTGGTTGGAACAAAGGAGATGTGAAAGCCAGTAAATGAGAATGAATAGTTGTGTAGAATCCCATCATGAGGAAGGAAGTAGTGGTGTTTGGCAATGAAGACTTATGAGGCATAAGAGCAGTATAATCTTACATCGTGCTTGTCGGTGTGTTTTTCAAGCACTGTCATCAATCCTTGATACAGTACCTTAACGGATCCCCAGTTCCTTCCATTGGTGATTTTTGCGGCACTTTAAAATGCTGGTCATTAGTCTTTCTGCTCTCCATGGTTGAACCATGTTTGTTTATGAATTGAGAGGATTCTGATATAAAGTAACTGTCACTTAATCTTACTTTGCTACAATTTTGTTATTGTGCTGACAGACCTTTAAGGGGAATCAGTGGGAGAAGTGATTTTTGGTTATTACCTATTTCTATTTCAGTTGCAGAACACTTACCTATTTTATGTGTTTCATCCATATTGACTCTGGTATATGGTACTTTGTCTTCATATATTTTTCTTAGATCCAAGTGAGTCCTTACTCCTTGTTTGATTTCAGTGTCATATTACAATATAAGGGTGAGGATCCAGAAAACCTAGTTTTAGTTTACCGTCATAATCATACAATCCTAGAATGGTTTGGTTTGTTTGGAAGGGACCTTAGCAATCATCCAGTTCCAATCCCCTGCCATACGTAGGGAAACCTTCCTCTAGACTAGGTTTCTCAAAGCCCTGTCCAACCTGGCCTTGAACTCTGCCAGGGATGGGGCAGGCACAGCTTCTCTGGGCAACCTGTGCCAGGGCCTCACCACCCTCCCAGTGAAAAGTTTTTCCTATATCTAATCTTAAACTTCCCTCGGTCAGCTTGAAGCCATCGCCCCTAGTCCTTTCACTGCGCGCCCTTGTAGTGATGTTAACCTCTTTACCCTCCTTCAGTACAGGAGAGCAAGGGACTCCTCTAGAGGGCAGCTCAGAGCAGGATCCTATTTACAGCCACTTGTATCACTTGCTGAAGGATCGATCTTTCCATTGTACCGACATAGAACATGCCGTGCTAGGTGTCGTTGGTATTTCTGTACCTCCAGCGAGTATCCTTCTACAGTGCTCTCCCAGATTCCAGTGCAGTTTCAACACGCCAGTTGAACTAGGAAGTGTATCTGACAGCTAAGAAAAGCAACCAAAAAAGCCTTCTTCCCTGACAGGAGTCTCTACTAGAGGTGATGGGAGAAATTGAATGGTTTTGTCCATTGCCCTCCTTTTCCTCCTACAGTCGTCTCCCACAAACCTCTGTTTTCCTACGTTTTGTACTAGAGAGTTCTCTTTCTGATCTACATATTTTTGTTCCAAACATTCAGATAAGAGTAACTATTGAAGATATTTGCTAGATTACAAGTTAAAGCTTATATTTTCTTTTTCTTTTTTTTTTTTTTTTTTTTTTAAGAAACAATATGCTTTACGAGCCTGATGGTTTTCAGAGGGACTTTCTTTAGTAAAGAGAGAACTCAGGCAAATTATATAGAAAATTGCCTCAGTGTATTTCCTTGTAGATCTCTTGGTTGGTCTTGACTTTGTTGCAAGAAAAATGGCTTTAATTACAAGAGCTCAAATCGCTTATGGTTTCAAGCAAAGAAGGCTGATCTAAGTCAACATCTGATCACTACTTTGATATTTTTATTAGATAGCTTCTCTTCAGTGGAGCGTCTGAAGAGAGAACCACCCACAGTATTACAGGCTCTTGAAGACCAGACAGGTTTATTAGGCAAACCAGTGTGTTAACATTACAGCTCCATAGCGTTCTGTAGGTGATTTATTTCAGTGTAGTCTGTAGTGGATTTCAGTGTCTTCAGAGCAAAACCCAGCAAACTTAACTAGGCAATAATTTGAGAGATTATTCCTATTATAGTTTTGGCAGAATAGTGATTCTGCATAGCACTGACTTCATTTTATTTAAAGCAGTCCATTAACCATAATCCCTTAATTTTATATAGGTTTTCAGGTAGGTGAATAACACAAATTGCTAAGCTAAATCTGAGAAAACACACACGATAAGTTATCATCTGTGTGAGTTCAGGTGTTTTGGGGCAACAGACAAATACCATTATTTGAAATGTGGGGAAGCTCTCAGCTCTTCATTAGATTGTGGAGATAAGCTTCAGGATTTTTTTAGAACTCTTGTACTATCTAAGTACTGGTTCATATACAGAAAGCATGGATCAAGTTTCTGAAAACGTTTCTACGCTTCCCTGTTTGAAGTTCGCGTGCGTTATAGAAGCTTCCAGTCTGCCGCAGTTGTTAGCACTACTGACTTTTTAAGTGAGTCAAAATACTTTGGTTTTGTGATTCAGTATATCCTAAATGCTTCTTTGTGTTTCATCAAGGAGTAACTTTCATTGTATTTCTGTTTTTCAATCTACTTCCCTATGGTTTGACCCCATCTCATGAGGGTGTGGCTATAATAAGATTGTGAAGGGAAGTTTTTCATGTTTTCCTTGCCAGAATGAAAAATCTTAAATGATCTCTTAGCTCATGTAGTACCTGGATGATTTATAATCAGCGCCACTGCTGCATGGTGGCATAGATTACTTAAGAGTTGAACAAGGTTTTGACAATATTACAGTTTCCCTGAGCTGCTGTCCACAGTATTTGAATCCAATTACTGTGCACAATGTTCTTTTGACCACTTGCCTGTTTCAGAATTACTGTATGAAGTGCTGTATATAGTCAGTGATCAAGGCATTTTGGTGGTGGCCCACAAGCATTTCTTACCTGAGCAGTGTTTAACAGGGTTACTGAGAGATATGCGGTTTTCATTTGTTTTTCACTTGCTTTGCTTAGAAAGGAACTCTGATACATCTTGGGAAATACATATACAGGTAGGCAGAGATGGTCAGGTTTCATGCATTGTGGGTGAGCTCAAGGCTCCTTAGAGACCATGCTAAATTTGACAGTAGTACCTCGTTTCTATAGTTTTGACAATCGTGGGTTGGATATTTGTCATTGCTGAATTTTCTGCCATCAGGTGATGCACTAGCTGTTGCAGAGTATCTTGGTTTTCTTTGTACTCCATCTATGTATCTTCACTTACTCTTCATAGCACCTACTGTTGGTCTGTAGGAAATGAAGGCATTTTTCAGGTGGTTTTAACTTTGACGAATAACTCGTTTGTGACAAACTTCCCTCTTTGGGCAAAACGTATCTACCTTAGATGGAAAGTCACAGGCTAAAAAGGTAAACACTGTGGGTCAGACCAATGTAGTTGTGGTAATAAGGGAGCTACTTCCTGAACAGAGCCAAGGAAAGGAAGGTTTTGGGATGTGCCTTAGACAAGTAAGAGATGGTCCCTCCAGGACTGTGAATTCCCTCTTAATTAAACATCCTCTCTACCCACAAAGAAAATTGAGTGCTAGTTGGAAATGTCTTTTCTCTTCTTGGATTGTAATATTTTGAACTTTCTTAGTTTCTTTTAAGCTGAGCCTTCTTACAGTGACCATTTGCATTATGAAATGATGAAAATGTGGTCTCATCCACTGGAAGCTTTTTTTACTGTTTTATTCTACTTCTTTGTGAACTAATTTGAAAACTATCCAAAGGAGGAAAAGACACCACTCACTTAGGACCTTTGCTATTGAAATTTGCTGTCCTCTAACACTGGGTGCAATTTTTGGTGGTAGTGGTCAACATTCAGGAGATGCAGAGAGCTGAAGTTCATTGATAATTAGGGGAATAAACAGTGCAGAGTCACTGGCCTGGGAGGGGTAGGTTTTTGATGCTTTGGCACAACTGAAGAGTCAGGTGCTGTTGGAATCAGCAGCAGCTGCAAAGTTGTGGGTGTTACGAGATGGAAACCATTGACTGCAGCGCTGATTATCTAAACAGCTCTTTTGTATGCTGGCAGCAGTGGAATTTCTCTTCCTCCATTTTCTGGCTGACTTATTATCCAGTATGACAGCTTGTCATGTATGATCATCATCACATTAGTCCCGTGAGAATGGGTGCTCTTCTGAATAACCCCATCCCTTCCATATACAGGGTGAAGCATGGCTTAAAATAAGACTTTGTACTTGCATACACTTGTTGCACTTGACTGTAAAGCAGTGGTTCAGTCATTCAAAGAGGCAGCTTAAAGGGTGACAAGGCATTAGTGAGTGTCTGTTCATAAACCAGTTTGATCCTCTCTGGAATTTATTGTTCAGAGTGGCAAAGAGAGACTATCTGAGCATGGATTTAAGAAGCTAAATAAAGTTATTCTGAGCAGTGATGAGGACTGTGTGGTTAAGTAAAATGGAATTAACCTGGCTACCTGTTGTTCCTTTAGACTGTTCACATAAATCACACAACCCTACAATGGTTTGGATTGGAAGGGACCTTAAAGACCATCTAGTTCCAAACCCCTGCCATGAGCAGGGACACCTTCCACTAGACCATGTTGCTCAAAGCCCCGTGCAACCTGGTTTTGAACACTGCCAGGGATGGGGCAGCCACAGCTTCTTTGGGCAGCATGTTCCAGTCCCTCTGTCAGTTTAAAGCCATTCCTCCTTGTCCTGTCACTATATGCCATTGTGAAAAGTCCCTCTCTAGATTTCTTGTAGGCTCCTTTAGGTAGTGGAAGGCTGCTATAGGGTCTCCCTTGAACATTTTGTGCCAATCTACCTTGGTTTAGAAAGATTTTGCCTCACAGGTGTCTACTGGGTGCTGAGTTTTTAAGCATTAGCACATACTCAGTGTATTTTTAACTTACTTTTCAAATGTAGGAGACCTTGCAAGCTTCTTGTCTAGCATTTTTATAAATTCAGAAAATGCACAGTGTACTCTAGTACACATCTGTATGAGTTTACTGGTATCATTGCTTGTAGAGGTTTTCACACTCTGGTATGAAAACTAGCAACATTGTGTGTCCATTATGGAGGAAAGGAGAAGGCGATACAACAGACTCAAGCAGATTTAAATAGAGATGAACCAAAGAAAATACAGTTGTTCATAAGAGCATAAAATTATGATTTAGTGTCTTCAAAACAAGAAAATACAAGAAAGATATGCTAACAAGCTACACTGGGTGTTGCAGGACCTACCTGAAGATTTAGGTGTGAAATGTTAAGTGATGAGGAACAAATTAAGACAGGTAATACCAGCATTGCAGACATAAATCCTTTCCCTTTTATTTTCTTCAACTGAGTGAAGAACATCTGTAGAGTGGAACAATGTCTAGATGCCTAGGTAGAGCTGAAGGCAGTTGGTGTAGGTGCAGAAAGCTGGAAAGTCATCCGTATTTTGGTGCATAAGTAAGAAACTGGACATGGGCAACATTATCAGAAGGTCAGCCAGGAGATAGTATTTAAATCATGGACACAAGAGATCATGAAGTCCCAAAAGAGAATCTAAGAAATATACAGCAGTAAGAGAGCTAAGTGTGTTTGGTGTAACTCAGATGCTGTTACCGTTGAAAGTAGCGGAGTGCAGAGCTAATGAGGACTGATAACTCACCCAAAACTCAGGGAAGGAAATGGCTGGAAGGTGGAATGTTTAGCAAAGGGAAGCTTTGTAGTGTATTTTATTTGTTTGTTTATTTAGCCACGCTCCAAGGATAGTTTATATACTGAGCATGATGTTCTGTGGTATATCATACCCCTTTGGCTAGTTTGGGTCAGGTGTTCTATCTCTGCTCCCTCCTGGTTTCTGTGTATCTGGTCACTTGCAGAGCATGGGACACTGAAAATTCCTTGATTGGAGTAAGCATTACTTAGCAACAGCTGAAACATTGGTGTGTTATCAGCATTGTCTTCAGATTAAAGCCAAAACACAGCACTGTACCAGATACTAGAAGGAAAATTAACTCTATCCCAGCCAAAACCAGGACAGTATCAGGAATAACAAAAGTTAACAAAAAGTCATTACAAAGTTCACTTTTATATTTGTATGGATGTAACAGAGATCCATTTTATCTCTAAGTAGAAAGAACATTTTAAGGAATTGAAAGAAAGGAAGAAGAAAATTTCAGTTGGTAGGCTTTTGATTCAGTGATGTTTAGTGAAAATAAGACAGTAGTTAATGGAACAGTTTTTATAGTGTGCTTTAAGAATAGGTTTTGTAGACATGCTTGAAAGCTGATGGAAGAAATAAAGATGAGCAAACCCAAAGAAAAAGCAGCTAAATAGCAGAAGTTTTGAGCTGGAACACTTTTGCAGACATCCAGTCATTCCACTAGTATCCATCCCAGATATTTCAAGTTCCTAAATTACGTGATTAGGAGGAAAAAATTGACAACTGACTGGCAATTAGTGGGTTCCTGGCCTCTATTGTTACTTGGGAACCTGATCTTCAATTATGGCCTATAGACTCCTCATGAGTAGCACACTGATGCACAGGTAGTAGATTTCAGGACTCTTCACAGATGTCATTGCATAGTTGCTCTGAGTATTTTGGTAGATTTTTACAGGCATCAGTATCAAGTGTATTTTGCTATTGAAATGGCTTTGTTTGGGTGTAGCTTGATAATGAGTGTTTCAGTTTTAATGACTGCCTGTTTGTGTGCCTTGGTTTGATTTGGCTCTTAAATTTAAGAGAAGTTTGGTTTTAAGGCTGTTATGTATTCTGTTTATGGCCTTATTGTTCCATTTTTTTGTAATATCTTCATGTTTAAAGCACCTATTCTGTCTTGAATAGGCCTGGAAGTTTATGTGTTTCTGGGTTCATACGGTACAACTTTAGCAGTAAGTGCCCTAAAGGGATCATACTTTTTCTGTTGATGTCTGGAATAGAACTTTCACCTTGAATTCCCTTATAGTTAATATTTCAATACCGTGTTCTGTTATCTACCTTATTTGGAATACTACATTTGAATAATTTTTCTGGCTTCTTTTAGGGACTCAACAACAGCTTATTGCACAACATACTTTGGAGAAAGAGGCTTTGGAGAAGATTAAGATAGAAATCGAGGAGGAGCTAAAACATCTTGATGAAGAAATCTTGGAAGGTGCTCTTCTGCTTTTTCCCCTTTCAGTCGATAACCTCTATGCACTATATTGGTGGTAGATTTGTAACGGGTGCTCTAGCTAGAGATATTTTTGAACGCATTTAATCTCTACCCTCCTCCCCCTCTAAGATTTCTACATATTCAGGTGAAGTAAAACAGTTAAGCGTTACCGTTTGGAGTGGTGGAGTCTAGCCAAAGCAATTGGATGCCATTTAATAGGCTACTATAAATAATGAAATGTAAGCAGCCCTTAAGCTGCTCCAGTTGATGACGGAAATGAAATCATTCTTCAACAGCTAAATGGAGTGTGGGCTTAAACAATCAGATTTCTCGGTTCCACCAGGTTGACTTTTTACTTTACTGATAGATGTGGCTTTTCTAGGACTCCCAGCCAAGGATGATCTGGGAACAATCTTTGCATGTGTGCTGCAAATTGGTAATACAAAGTAGAAAGGCTCTAGATCTGTTTGTTCATTCATACAGGCCTTTCTTAGAAGTTTCAAACTGAGAAGGAAAAGGTTATGTGAACAAAATGTTACTTTAAAAAATTACCTTCTAGTTCTGCTACAGATACATATGTCCATGTGTGGGCAAATTTTACCATGGAAAAGAGACTCTCTTGGTGCTCCATCAGGGTTAGCGTCAGCTTAAAATTGAGAGCAGCTGCACGTTCAGTTAACTTCCTGGTTAGGATGCAGTTGTGAAGTAAGAGCTGGAGGGGAAATGTAGTTCCAAGTCATCTATGGGTCGTAAGTGCCACTTCCAGAGTATATTTGAACCTTACTTGTTTTACTACAGTTTGTTGATGACATCTTTTGACTATAGAGTTAGGACTTATTCATCCCTTATGTAAACTGTATTAACTGGTGGGATGAGAAATCTGACACTGTTGATGTTCTTACATGAATCTGTTTTATTTTCTTTTGTATACTTCTGTCTCTCAGCATTTACCAGTACAGGGTTTGACTGCCACACTTCCCCAGTGTTCAGTCCTGCCAACCCAGAGAGCTCAATAGAAGACTGCCTGGCTCATTTGGGGGAGAAAGTGTCCCAGGAACTTAAAGAACATCTGCACAAAGCACTACAGAGCTTGCTTAGCAAGTAAGTTTCCATTTGCTTTTCTCAAAGGGAAGATGTTTCCTTTTGAATTGTGACTGCTGCTGAAATGCTAAAGATGGGACTACATTTTGTGTTGCATTTCTTTCTTTTCAATGTTCCTTTACCTGGCTGGGTTTGGTTTTGTTTTGTTTTGCACTGTAGTTTGCAAATACTTCTTTGTGGTATTTGCTCTTTGCAGTAATTTAAATTCGTAAGTTTTTCTAAGCTTTTATTATTGAACTTCTGAGGCTAATTCAAGCAGTTTGAGATGCTGCTGGAACTGGCAGCTGGCAGCTGCCAATTGCCATTGACAATTTCATGAACACTGGGCTGTAGCCGGATTAACTTCTTTTACCTAATAGTTAAGAGTGGAGCTGAAGGTTTGTTTGTAGTCTGGCTGAAGGTGATGGGGAGAGTTTCCCTGGAAGGACAGTAGTTAGATGTTTTATGACCACCATTCATGTACACATCTGACACAAATGTGGGCCCCTGGACTAACCTTGGTGCCTCAAGAGCTGTCCTGCCAGTTTAAGCTTATATAGCACATAGTACTTGGCATGCTACTGTGTTGATCAATGTATTTTGCAAATTAGTAAAATTGTTGTGGTTGGTTGGTTTTCTACTGTAAATCATCAGCCTGATTTTAAATGGATAAACATGAACTACTTCTGGATGACCTGAGTGACCTCCAAAATGTATTTGTAGACATTTGGAAGGCGCATCTTTAGGGACAGTTACATAAATGCAGTTGTGAAGGCAGCACTAGCAAATAGCTACTCAGTCTATGTTTTGTGGATTGGTTTAAATAATATGACTCAAAAGAAGATGAGAATTTCTAGTACCACTCTTTCAGAGTTTGCAAAGCTGTTCTTGAACTGTTTGAACAACAAAATCCTGGAGCCTAGATACCAGCACCTATTGTAAAATTTCTGATGCATGGGGCTTAAGCCTTGCATATATGCATATATCAGAGAGAGATTTCATGCCCTCATGAAGGTAATACCCTTTTTGGAAGGCTTCTGGAAGATTACAGATTTGGAAGTCATTCTATCTGAGCATCAGGAAACACCTTTTTACCATGAGGGTGACTGAGCGCTGGCGCAGGTTATTCAGGGAGTTTGTGGAGTCTCCATCCTTGGAAATACTCAAATGCCATTTGGACATGGTTTTGGACAATACGCTGTAGGAGACCCTGCTTGAGCAGAGAGGTGGGATATTCTGGAACAGTGCCCTCCAGCTTCAGCCATTCTGTGATTCCTTAACTAGTGATCTATTCCTTAACTAACTCCCTAGTCAACAACTAAGGGGGTACTTTTTGTGACCAATATAATTTAAAACTGACTGTTTAAAGTCAGGCCTTTGAGCAACCTGATATAGTGAAAGATGTCCCTCCCTGCCCATGATCTTTAAAGGTCTCTTCTAACCCAAGGCATTCTATGATTCCATGACTCTGACCTAGATTTCACACAAAGGGGCCATGTAACATCTGACCACACAGATTAAGGTGGTTAACTCTTTTTCCAAGAGTCATCCAAGTGCACTCTGTCAACTCACCATTTAACTTTCAGAAACTAACATATATGCTGCCTGCTTCTTTATTTAGTTTTTATAGAGTCAAGTTCAGTGTCGTGTAAACTAACAATTATTTACCCATAGAAAAGAGTATGTAGGGTACAAGTTTCTCCTTAAGTGGTAAAATGTATGCTAATGTGTTCCTCCAGAAATGCAGGAGCTTACCTGCCTTTACCAGCCAGGCATTTATCCCATATGGCCTTAAAAACTTGCACAGAGCATCTTTTAAAGAGCTGATGTTTTCATAAATACCTCACTCCACACTAAAAAAGCAGACCAGCAACAAGTTGGAAAATAAGCAGTGAGCCTTGCACCCCATTCTTTTTGTGTGTCTAAAGTGGTAAATTGAAGTAACAGCATTTTAAGTTCAAATGTCTTAAAGGTCGTAGATAATTGGCTGACTGACATTGAGGGGTCCTACCTGGTGTACTCTGGCTTCATTCTTTTTGGAAAGTTCCTGAGATGAGGCCTTTGAAATTTAAGTGGTTCTAGCTTGTTAGCAGCCCAACTGTTGTGTTCTTCTTATGTTTTCTATGGGAAAATATTTGCATTTTAAGTATTTTTCCTATTTATATATGTGCGTGCATACATAAAAAGTCTGAAATGACTGTGAAAATGTGTTGACACGCATGTCTTTTTATAAGGCAAACTAAAGCTACTGTTTAATCTCTTGATGATATCCTTCCTGCAGCTGTTGTTACTCTTTTCATCCCACTGATTCATTTGGATTTGCATTTTAAAGAAACTAATGTACCAAGGAAGTTAAGAGAATTCACTTAAAATGAAAAACCCAAATTACATTCTCCCCAGCATACTTTAATTCTGTTCTTTTCCCTATGTTTACTACAGTAGTGCTATTTGATGTGATACTTATTTTGCTTATATTTTCCTGTCCTCGTATATGCATATAACAAGTATGTTATGGTACAGTAGGCTGTTAAAGCACGACAGGTTCTTGGAGTTCAGTAAGCAGTCTTCTGTCCAATAACAGTTTCTGCTATTTCCCCTTAAACTGAAGTCTGAACTTGCTTTTTTGTCATGATCTGGCTCAGGACAACTGCTTTGAAGCTGTTTGGCAGAAAGTCTTTATTGTTACTGACTCTAAGATAACTGTATGATATTAGAGGAGAGAGTATGGAAGAGAGAAATGTCATCATCCCAATTCAGAGAAGTAGAGATATGATAAATCTAAAATGGAGGTATATACTGAAATATAAATACTGAATTCCTGAAATTTTGTGACCAAAATTGCTGTTTCTTGCAAATAAGGGTTTCAACTCTTCAAGTTGTAGAGTATCAAATTATTATGAAATTCACTTAAGTAATTATAAGAAATGATATTTAACTGGGAGAAGGTGATGCCTTCCTTACTGATGATGCTGGTGTTTTATGTCCTGAAACACAAGACTTGTTACCTCTTGAAAATTAGTTGCTGTAATACATGTAGAAATACTTTGTCCCCTGAAAGCTCAGAGTTTTATTTTATTCTTGTTCTTTTGTTTCCTTTTATAACTTTCAGTGTTGGTTTAACTTCTGCAGGCCGGTGACATATCAAGAATATCGACAGCGCACAGAAGAGACAGCTGCCCATGCCAGTGGATGGAATAAGGTACCAAATAAGTGACTTTCACTTTGATATGTCTTGCATCTGTTTGATGTTCATAATGTTTTGCTAGGTACAGATGGTCAATCTGTGCGATCTGTGCAGTCTGTACCAGTGCTCTGTCACCCTCACATTAAAAAGGTGTTTTCTGACATTCAGATGGAATGATTTCCAAACTATAGAACAGAGGAGACTGAGATTGGATGTAAGGAAGAAGCTCTTTACTTTGAGGGTGGTGAGGCACTGCACAGACTGTCCAGGGAAGTTGTGGCTGCGTTATCCCTGGCAGTGTCCAAGGCCAGGTTGGACGGGGCTTTGAGCAACCTGGTCTAGTGGAAGGTGTCCCTGCCCATGGCAGGGGTTGGAACTCAATCATCTTTAAGGTCTCTTCCTACCCAAACCATTTTATGGTGGTAGATTACATAATATATGTTTTTAAGGTATTTTATCCAGAAGTTATCTAATGAAACCGTTAGGTCAGGCTTCCTTTATTATATCAAAATGAATAGTTAAGAGTTGCTGCTTGACATAATTTCTTAAAAATAATCACTTTTACATTCCTAAGAGAGATTTATTTCTTTAGCAAGATTTCATTTTGTAATGAAATCTGAGACAGATGTTTTCATAGTATTTCCCTACTGTTTCTTTGCTCCCATCTCAGGTTCAAAATATATGTTAAAAAAAAGTGCTAAACATGGTGAAAATAAAAAGTGATAGTGTCTTCATAGTATTTAAATGGTTCAGAAAACATAAGGATGGTGTGCCTACCTTCTTCAGGAGCAGTTACCTCAAATGATATGAAGCTTCTTTTTAAACCAAAATGCAGATCTGTAGCTGAAGTATTCTATAAAAGTTTTAATGTAGAATGAGTAGAGAATTACTTTTTCCAGATTCATCTTTCATTAATCGTTCAAATTCGTCATCTTAATCGTTCTCTGATGGATTCAGTGGGCATCAGAAACTTAATGAGAAAATGAAATAAGTGTTTGCAAAGACAAATTGAGTGTTACCGTGTGGTCTTAAATCTAAACTAGAACAAGAAATCTTTTCTCCCCCTCTTGATATTTTTTCCCAGAAATAGTTTTCCTTACATAGATGTTCCTGCTTACTTTAGAAACTGATCCAGGGGTGGGCACTAGAAAACCTGGGTTTTAGAAAACCAGGGGTGTGGGCACTTTTAAAGCAGTTTATTAAACACTGCTTGACAAGTTACTGCCCATGGCTCCAGCAATTAAAATTGGTGTGCGAGTCCTTCCAGTTTATTATCTTATGATTCATAACATTTAAGTTTAAACCAACCATGAAATCTGATTATCAAGAAGGCAGCTTAAGCTAGCACATTGTACTTTTCATTTGGTGGAAACTAAAAACAAGCATGAAATCCATCATTGTCGCTCAGCTGGCAAGCTGTCAGTTGCCTACTGTGTCTCCATATGCTATTGGTACACACCTTTTGAAGACCACAGAATCATTAGGGTTGGAAGGGACCCCTAGAGATCATCTAGTCCAACCCCCCTGCCAAGGTAAGGTCCTGGCTAGATGGATCAGCCACTTTCAGGTGTTTATGATTCAGCCTTCATCACCGCTACCCATTTGTGCAGGTCGTGTGACTAATGGATTTTGGTCCCCATCAGCCATTGTAACTGAGAATATCATCCAGAAGTTTTTTTCATCGTCTTTGCTTACTCTTAACATTTGTTGCTACAAAACTCAGAGTCCACAAACAAACCAGAAAGGAAATTTTGTAGAATACAAAATCTGTTTGTGTTGGGTTCTGTGGTAGCTTGATGCTTCAGGAATGCTGAGCAGTTCCTTTAATAATACTTGTTTTGAGGAAATGGAATACATTTGCATAGGTTTCATTTCCTTTTAAATTCCTTTATCATCTTAATGGGAATTGTATTTTATAACAGAAGAAATCTAGATATCTTTCCTGCAGCCTTAACCTAGGTTAATTGTCATCCTAAAGAAGAAGCTGTTAGAAAAACAATGTTAAAAAGCAGCTATAAATAGACATAGTATTAGGTCTAATTAGCTGGCACACAGCAGCAATATGAGGCTGTGCTGGCCTCAAGTTTGTAAAAATCTGTAACTATAACTGTAAATATAAATTGACTCTACTGGGAGAACTGAAGCTTATTCCCTTTTATGATTAAATTGTAAAAACATACAACTAGCTGAGCTACCCAAACCGAGTAACTCCTCACTCCCTGTTACATGCTCAGAGCTGTATATATCCTGTAGTTTCTTGGGTGGAGCAGAAATTTAAGATGCACAGTGGCAGTGGCAGATGTCAAAGGGTTAAAACCAGGGAAATCCCGTCTCACAGATGGAATTCTGTGTGATCAAAGCTTGCAGCTGATCCAGACTAGAAGAAATAAACTAACTGAAGGTAGTTGATGAAATCTGTTTTCAGTTGCATGTAAGCTGTTTCTGTTGTGCTCAGTAGTGGCATCTTGCACAGCAAGATGCTCTTTTTGCTTTCAGTAGCCCATGGACTAGTCTATAAAATCTCACTTTAAATTTCTGAGCCTCTGCTACTGTAGGTATGTATTTTTATACATATGTATTTATAGAAGCCTCATCTATTTAATATACAGAATGTGGTGCACTCAGAGAACCACACTGATAAAGGCCCGGTTTCTCTGTGGCACGCAGCAGACTCAGAGTAGTCTTTGCAAATCTTCCATGATGTTACATGTGTGAGAAGGATGGCATACAGGTAAGCATGCTTCTGGGAGGTACTGGATTACCTACCTGGCTGGCTGATTGGAGGTCGAATGTGGGCAAAAGCTTGATCTGTCTGGTTTACAGTGGGGAAGGTGTCATTTTTAGACACACCAGTTTTCAAAGAAGAGTATCATCATGCAAGCATGAGCAGAAAGAAGACACTTCTAAATATAGCTGTTATTTTTACATTTAAAATAGTGGATCTTTTCCAGAGCGCAGTACTATGTTTGAACTGCTGAAGGGATTTTGTTAACTGACTGGCACATGGGCTGTAAAAGAATGTTTCCAGTCACTGAACCAGGAATATTGATCTTGATGAGGATATATTGCAGGGTAAACTAATAGATACAACATCAGTTCTTCCATTAACATCCCAGAGAAGCAAAGTTTACCACAGACATTAGAAGTGCTGGTTCTTAGTTTAAAATAAGAAAAAAAATCAGAAAAATAAATTATTTCATGTATTTCTCAAAAATGGTGATGTGAAAATAATAGTTGTGATGTTGGATCCTGTAAAGAAAAGGAGTCGTCTTCACCTTGTATTTTAAATAAGGCTCTCATTAAAACCAGCCTAAACCAAAACCACCGCAAACTTAAGGCAAGTTATATTTGTGTAATCAAATAAATGTAATAAAATTGAAATACTCCACCTCTGAGCTTTTATGCTTTTAGCTTAAAAGAATATTGCATACATACCCCAAAATATGTAATCCCAGTATTGTGCATCGGATAAAAAGATAGCAAATGCTGATACTGGGAGTCAACTGAACAGGTAAGTGGGTTAGCAGTCATCTTAATGTGCCATGTTTACTGAATAATGGAGCCAAAGAATAATCCAACGAAAGTGTAAGGCATAGTCATGTAAAGAATTAGATGAATTTTACGTTGAAATAATCAAAAGGTGCACAGAAGTGGCAATGACTTTGGGTAGAGCTTCTTCAAAGACTCTGAACTTTCTTTGTAATAATATCTTTTTGGCACATGTCTATATTTGTAATATTGTACCATGGGATTGCAGTAGTATAACTGACAAAAATCTTTCATTGACACAATCAGAAATCTTCTGATAGTAAAGCTTGTTATTTTAAATGATTCCCCTGAAGTTTTCTCCTGCCAACTATTTTCTGTCATGCTGTGCTTGATAACTGTGTATATTTTTCTTCAGTTGAAATAAAAATAACCCCTGGCATTCCTTCCTAGGCATACTGGTGAAGGGAATTGCAGTTGCTTTTCATTGATAACTCTTTATTTTTACTTTGGTCTAGTTCAGTTTCATCACTATCACACAGCTACTCTTATGTACAGAAAGCTGTTTTTAACCTTTATGGAAGTATTGTGAAGGTAATATCTTTGATGAGTTTTACAGACAATATCATGCAAGCCTGTTCCCGTTCTTACTGGTCTCAAAGGCAGAAGTGTCAACAATTTCAGTGGGAACAGAAAACCAGGCAGTGTTTGTTGGTCTGCATGGGACTGGATATTAGAGTTTGATTTGGGTTCCTTGCTCCTGAGGCCTCTGGAAGCTTGCTAAATTTGTGAGGAGAGGATGGAGTAGATATTCAAGTTTACAAAGGAAGATGGCAACAACCATGTTCAGTATGCCAACATTTAAGCTCCCTCCATTTCCTAAGCAGTCTTTTTTTGCCTTTGCTTCTATTGCTTTCAGCTTACAGTAAATGTCAAATATTTTGAGATCTCATTGTTTATGCTGTTGTGGTTAACGTGGGAGTGCCGAAACCTCTGAAAGATGGCTAGTCCTGACAGCATGCTTTTTTATCTTGATCCAAAAAGACGGAAGTTTCTTATGGCACTTACCTGACCTTGACCTGCTCCATGTGTTGTGTATTGTAAGTTTGTACCCTTTCTGCCTCTGGGTTGAGATTAGTTACA
Organism: Psilopsiagon aymara; assembly: GCA_024733675.1. Classification (NCBI taxonomy): domain Eukaryota; kingdom Metazoa; phylum Chordata; class Aves; order Psittaciformes; family Psittacidae; genus Psilopsiagon; species Psilopsiagon aymara. The sequence goes on from JANRGW010033776.1 coordinate 25,515, forward strand.
AGAAACTTGAAAACCCCAAGGCTCGTAAAATTCAAGCACAATCTCATTCCTAGTTTAGTGACTGTAATGTTAACTGATCATTCCAGAAGAACAGTGCAGAATCATAGAATGGTTGCGTTGGAAGGGGCCTTAAAGATTATCTAGTTCCACCCCCTTTGCCGTGGGTAGGGATGCAATCAGCTGGAACATCTTAAATTTATTGGATTACAGGGATTTTTAAGGCCCCATCTCAGTGCTACTCCACCATGGATTTAGTACAAATCTCAAACCCAGCCTACTTTCTATTTGTCATCTTCCTTGAGCTTTGCATCCTACACTGTGACTTCTAGGAATTTACAGAAAAGAAAATCAGGCTAAAGGAAGAGGAGGCATTCAGTCTGTGCAGTAGCATCACCCTGCATCTACCTTGTGCAGCTGGGAAACAGCATTCTTATTTGCACAGTGAATAGATGTGTAATGCATTTGTCACAAGCTAGGTGCAGTAAAACAAATACTGTTTTCTGGTATCATAATAGTGCTTTTTCAGATGCCAATGGCTTCATACCAGTTTCCTGACCTTGGCAAAGTGCTGCCTAGAAACTTTGCCCAGAGTGCCACTTGTGTGCTTTAGGAGAATAAATTTAGAGTTTATAAGTTCAACTGCATGTTCTTTAGGTAAACAAAACAGAATTTCAGAAAGAAGTGTCTAGAACTGTGTAATAAGAAGGAAGTGGGTTCACAGAGCCTTGAATCTTCAAGAGCAATTCACATTTGGGTTAAGGCCAAACATTCAGTTAAAGGCAAAAGGTTTGGAAAGAGGAATGGGAGTAGGAAATGAAGGAGGGAATTCTGTACTTGTTAAATTTGGCATAGAAGGGAGAGTTTAACATGGAAAGGGGTTTGGGTTTGTTGCTTTAAACATATCTGTAATATTATGCTGCTGAGAGGTGTTTGTCCTGTCTGAAAGCCAAGCATGAACTTCTAAAGAGACTTGACTAGTGCAGTGTATCTATTCAAGAATGTATATGGATTTGCTGTCTAAGTACAATGTGGATGCATATCCCTTCAAACTATTTGTAATGGTGCATCTTTCCATTTTTGTATGAACTTCTGTAGCAAGTTCTGGACCTGTTCTGCTTCTTTACCTGAACCTTGTATTGGAAAAAAGTGGGGCTTAAGAAAGTACTGCAGCCCTGTTCTATGAAACTCTCAAGTTAGGCTGTACTGTTTCACTTATCAGATGAAGTGTTTCCTTCTGACTGAATCGTATCATGGTTTTGCCTTGTGTCTTCAGAGAAAGGAGGTGTATAGTCCCTGATATCTTTGTCTTACAGATTCAGACCTTTTCTGTGGACCACATGAATTCTTCTGGTTTAACAGTAGTTATTGATAAAGCGGTCTGTATTTATTCACAGTTCTTATTCTTTTGAAGGTCTTGGTACCCCTGGTTCTGCTACAGCAATTTCTGATGGAGTTAACCAGACGGGGCCAGGAGCCACTGAGTGCACTTGTGAACTTCGGGGTGACGTATCTAGAAGACTATTCAGCAGATTATATCATTCAACAAGGAGGATGGGTAAGAAGACGATGTTTAATTTTCATACTTTGTTCAAAGCTTATTTCTAAGCATGATACTAGTCTTAACAGGAGTGAGAGCAAGGAAAGGTTGCTAAAAGTAAGCAGATGAGAGAAGGAATGCCCCAGAAAAAAAGAAAAAGGGCAGGAGGTGAGGACCATAGAATTTGAAAGGGATCTTCACCTCTCTGGCCCAAGGGAGAGCTGATTTTTACCCATTTATTTCTGAGGTTGACATTAAAGACCTATGGGATTGAACTCAATGACTTCCACAGGCTGTCTGTTCCAGTTCTTTGCAAGTCTGGCTTGTTGGGTTGCTCTTGAAACTGAAGAGGTCCTCAGATGTGAAGTAACAACTAGGTTTTCTACACTGTGTGTTAAGATGCTAATTTGTTCCTATATGGTGAGCTTCTGTTTGTATGTTCTTTCCTGTTGATATATATACGGAATTGCATGTAGAAGCAAACAACCATAACAAGAGATACTATGCCCGGGAGGCCTATCTTTCCAGTAGTATATTCATGCTCTGGTGACTGCTGAAAATGATACATTTTTTTCCCTCTTAAATTTCAGAGGGTTTTTTTCAGGTAATTAATTGGGGAGCACTCCATACAGAAATGTATGTTGGTATTACATACTTTTATAATAAGTGATAAAATAGCTAATGGGCATTGTGATTTTATCACTATATAGGAACATGGATAGAATGAGCAACCAAAATTCTTGTGCTGCATTTCCTTGTGGAAATCTTCAATTCATAGTAACCAATGTTCCTGAGTCATGGCATGCTGAGAAGGTTTCACTTAAAAATACATCACGGAGGCAGCTCACAGCTGACGAGCTGGGTCTTGAAGGCTGAGTTTTAGATGACTAGGTTTGGGAAGGATGCCAGATTTGAATGGAATTAATCTGGGATTAGTGAAATGGCTCCAGCAAGTTGATTTATTCTAAAAAAAAAAAGCTGCTCAGGAAAACCCAGTGATTGAAAAGTGCTTGTAGGAGAAAATCTCATTCAGACAGCTTCTCGTGGTTCAGGACTTCACCTGAAGGGGTTTTTAAGAGTAGTTTGTTCCGGTATTTCCACACGTCTGTACCTTCCCATATCTGTTCCCGGCAATGGTGGATAATAGTTTTCAAGGCCTTTGGGAGGGATTGTTTGTCTTTAATGGGAAAAAACACTAACAGCATGCAGACAAGTGACCTTATATCATTTGATAAATGCACTCTTGTTTCAACATGTTTTCATCCCAAAGAAGGTCCTTACTTGCAGCTCTAAGACAGATGGCTGGTTTGCTTTTCTGCCTGTTTTGTTTTAACCTCAGAAGAGGCTGTGTTGTGTTCTTTAGCCCCTGTCTGAGGTCTGCTATAAACATACTTAATACAGCGCAAAGCCTCTGAAAGCAAGCAGCTTTCCCGCGTGGCCTCCGAAGGGAGGGGACTGTGCTTTGTGTTTGTGTGACTGTGCATGTATGTACAGATCTGGGTAGTCAGTGTTTAATGGGTTACGAGCTTGTCTGTATACATCCAGTCAAGCATGAAATCAGACTGACATAAGCAGTACAGCAAACAAGCCAGAGCTATTTTTGAAACAGCAGAAGAGGCGAGGAAAGAGACAAGGTGATGAAAATCCTTTCCAGCTGAATTCATGTAGCTGCACTAACCCTTTGTGAGCTGCTCTGGGCTTGGGGCTGGGGAACCACTGGGCTTGTGTCTTGATGTGGAGGAAGGGAATACATGGGTTTATTGATTTGCTTTTTTCCTGCAAGGAAAAGGTTACTTTTTATCGAGGGTCATGCTTCTTGGTTTGTTCCAGGTCTGTGGGATGGAGCTCTGGGGATGGCAGTGCTGGGGTAAGCGAGTGTTTCTCAGAAGGGCCAGGGCAGAGCTGCCTGGCAGGCTGTTAGCCATCGAGTGGTTTGCATTTTTAAAGATAAGCATCTGCCACGGAGGCTCTGTGTGCTGGATCAAGTTGTCAGCAATACTTTGCTGAAGCCTTAAGGGCAGTGTATAAACCTGTGAGTCTCCAGCAAATTACGTTTCTGTGACAGTAAGAGGTTCAATTTTGTGTTATTCTGGAGCAGTGTGGAGATTGGTCTTAAAACTGAGAAGACAGCAGAACAGCCTGTCTGTTTGCTTGTGGATCAGGAGCGGAGGAGAGCTTCACAGGAGTCAGCTTTTCAGGGACACACCTCAATAGCTGTGTGGTGTCTCTGGTGCTGTCTTATTTTGGCATCACTTAATTTGGGATCTTCCTCAATTTCTGGATCGAAGTCAGCCTTTGCAAAGAGGGAAGTAGCCAGTCAAAGGGAAGGGGTCAGCTGCGCCCTTCCTGTGCCCCACTGTAGATACTTGGAGTCAGAGCTTTAGAGCTGTGTCAACCAGTGGACCACATGCTGTGTCATGCTGTGCAGCAATGATGCGGCTGGAAGGGATCACAAGGTTCTTCCTGTGTTCAAGACTTGAAGTTGCTTTGTGGGCTCAAGAGGCTTGTAGGTCCAGGAAAGCGTCAGATGGTGGACAGTAGTTAGCTTGAAACAGTATTGCTAGCTCAAGGGAATAAAGGTTAATGACTTGGAGGATAGCTGGCAGTAGATATTAAGAAGTCAGTGTAGCTTGTAAAGAGTGGGAAATACTGGATGCCAGAGAGGTAGAGCCTCTGAGATGAGAAATTGCTTTTTGAATTTTCATCCCAGTCCTGCAGAGATGTGGTGATGAGGCAGTGTGTTGAAAGAGCCCTTATTTGTGCTGTGCCACCTCCCCTAGGTCTGTTTTACTGCTTTGGGTGAGTGTCTTTGGCATAGGAATGTCCGTAGTACACTGCATATGTGTTCGGGTGCAGCTGGCAACATAAATGTGAATGAAGAGATGAAGTCACTACTCCATCTAATTTACAATTTCTTAGATTTTCAGGTAGATGCAAGTTGAGTTTGGAGGACTAGGAGGAGAGCAAGGAAATTTGCTTTCTTCTGGACAGCCTCCCTCTTTCACTAATTGCAGTGAAAGATTTGGCTGCAGCTCTTACATTTACCCTGCTTCACTTGAAGTTTTAGTATGATCTCTCCTTTGAAGCATGTTTGGCATTCCTGGTTCTCTAAATAGACACATGTAGGAGCACACATTTCTTCCTCCTGACTCTCTGTTTTGAACCCAAATGATCATACTGGTATCTCATTCCCTTACCATCTTGAACCATTGCAAACTGATTCACAGCCTAATTTAGCAGTAGCTTTGTTCTTCTCTCTCCCAAAAGCAATGTTAGGGCTCAACAAACTGCCATGCAGTGTACGTGTTGTCCCCTCCCCTTTCCTCCTCTTCCCTCCCTTCTCCTCTTTTCTCCTCCCTTCCCTCTTCATACCTCCCCTTGCAGTTTGCTCTGACTTCTCCAGGGCTGAATGCTGCTGCATCAGAAGCAATTCGTGGTCTCCTGGAAAAGTGCACAGTAAGGCCAGTCAGTTGGTAAGGATTGTTTTCCTCTTCCTTTCCCGCTCCTCCTCCCAGATAATTTATTTCTTCTCAAGGTCTGTGGATCCTGGATTCCAAGGTTAGATTTCATCTATATTGAAATAATCTGAATATGTCTGTAAGGAGATAAAAGAATAAGATTACTTGCAAGCTAGGTGCCTTTTTTTCCCCTTCCCCTCAGATTCACATACATGTTACAAGCCCATCTGCTTTTCACTTGTTTGAAAGAGGTGGAGTAAGTGCATGCAGTTAGTGTTTATTGGTGTTTGGTTAAAAACATGTCATAGTAAGAGGCTGGTAATTGTGTTTGTGTCTCCTAGCTGAAACTGTCCCTGCCTTCCCAGGGTTCTTCCCTCCTGATGGTCAGAGAGCTCAATTTGAATTTAACTACTTCACTGCCCATGTTGAAGAGAGTAAAAGTAAATTTGCTTGAAATATTCATAGTGTTTACAGTTTCCTATCTCAGCCTCGGAAGAGCTGCTCTCTCTTCCCAATGTTTTGTCTTGGGCTTTTCAGCCAGTTCTTTGCTGCTGATGATTAAATAATCTGTGTACTGGAGCCTGTTAATAATGTGGAGGGGTAAAAGAGTACAGATACACTTGTCATACTGGGGAAGTGAGGTGGCAGTTTGCCGTGCTGGTGATTAAAATCTCCTGCAGCAGTCCAGGTGTCTGCTTGAGAATGACAATGCAGAAATAGAGAGGTGTGCTCCGCTGGAGGAGAGAGAAGTTAAACATGGTAAAGATGCCAGAAAAGACAGTTTTTAATTAGAGAAGTCCTAGAAAGGAGCTCTCCTTTCGAAATAATTCTACTTTATGCTTGTATTGTGAAACACTGCAGTGTTTGCTTCTATTTGTGTGTAACTCCTTTGGTATGGTAACAGATTGTGTTATTTTTTAGGCATTGTGGCTGAAGGAGAAAGAACTTGAATGGTCAAGGAGCAGCTAGACCTACTTTCTTTTTCCCCTCCCAACAACTTGAGATCAGTCTATCTGGAGAACTGGTCTCTAAATACCTGAACTTATTTCAGTTTAAACCAATAAGACTGCAAACTTAAGCGTGTTGCTTTAGTGCTGACTCTTGGCAGGTAGCAGAGGTTATGTTGGAGGGAAGGGGAAGGAATAGGATCATTTCTTCAGGCTGTTCTAGTCAGAGCATTCCTTGAAGGGAATGAGAGCAGGGCTGCAATATCAGTGTGCTTTGATTTGCTTCACATGATCTTTCTTCCCTTGCTTTGCCTTAATAAAAAGCACAGTTCTATTCATGCGCTCTGTTTCTCTTGGCCACCTATCTTGACAGCTTCACACAGATGCATACTACAGTAAATGCCTGAGGATTTTCTGTTACTCTTTTCTAATGCATTGTTCTAATTGATTGATCTGGGTGTTGCCAGCTGCCCCTTTATAATCCATTTCTCTGCAGGTTTAGAAGGGCAGTGCTGTCAGGTCTGGACCTGTGCATGGGGACAGAGCAGATGGAATTGCAGCCTGGTGTGGGCTCCAAGTGGGAGCGGGTCTGTCCTGACCCTGTACATGGGCACAGCCTTTGTCTGCTGAGTGCTCAGCACAGGCAGCACTTCTCCATTGCAATAGTGAATAATAATAGAGCAGGCTGCTCCTCTGTTACAGTTAGAAATCATACAACAAGCACATTCCCATCTCCTGGGAGATTTGCTACTGTGGGAAGTTTGCTTGTTTCCCCAGAGGGAGGATCTCTGGGCACAGGCCAGTTCATCGCTCATTGCCTTTTGTTTTTCAGACACTTAAGTACAGATGCATTTGATGAGTTCCTGGTGCTCACACTGTTGCTGGTGTGAGGAAAGCAACGACTGAACCTCCTTTCTCTCTGTGGTCAGTTATGTGACAAGATAGTCAGTGCTCTCACATCAGAAAATTCCTGGATGTGTTGAGTACTTTGAATTTTTGTCATAGTAAAGATTGCTCTCCTAGGACATTGCTTTCTGGCAATGTTTCTTCCTGTACCTTAAGGCACTCTCCTTCTTGGGGATTATATGTAGGTCTGTGTAGTTTCAGGAAGGAAAAAAGGTTCAGGGCACGCAGATACTTTTTCCTACAGGGTAGCACTCCTCTGTGCCCTGTGTACAGAGTGTTTTCCTCTGCTAGATAAATCCCAAGATCTGGGATGTATCTGTGGCTTGCTGGGCTCTACAGTTGTTTTTGGTGAGGGCTTTGTTATTGTGTCTTCAGAGATGAGTTTTGTGTGAGTTGCCTATCCACATCATTCCTTGAGAGAATACAGTTAACTGTTACTGTGCCTGTCTGTACTTCTTTAAGAACTGAACCAGAGGGACTAGTTGAGCTTTTAAGAGCACTTAAACCATATCCAAACCTTAGAAGAATACACACAGCAGTAAGAAGCTTCCACAGCAGTTAGACACAGTTGTTTTGGATGTATCTGGTCTTCTGAGCTTAAAGAGCAGGGCTTTCGGAGGCTTCTCTAAGATGAAGTTAAATGCTCCATCAGACACCGTGATGAAGATTTCTTTCCATTCATTACCTAACAACAATCTCCATTATAGATGCAATGTGCACTGATGCTCCTGCTATTTTTATAGGGAGGGAAAAAAGTTACTTTTCTCTTTGGGACATTCAGAATATTGATTTGAACGTCTATTCTCACCAGAAGCAGCTTTACAGAAATCAGGCTGAAATTGTTATTCTAGTACACAAGGACTCTTTTTTCGTTTCCTTTTGTGTAGTCGAAGTTTTTGCTGCTTAGTAAAGATACTATAATTAGTCAGTCAGCTTATGCACTTCATAAGAGGCCTATCAGAAAACCATGAAAAACAGTGTAGTCAGCAGCAGAGTCAGTTGCCAAGTCTTGGTTTATTTTGTGTGTGTTATGTTTGCTTTCTTTAAATCATAATTGAAACTCGACAGGTGTTTATTTAAGTAGCAATTTTGACTACATGTTAAAGACTGGTAGTATTCTGAATCCACTGCTGAGAGTGATTTTCAGCAAAGTCCTGACGCTGGCAGGATACAGCTGAATCCAAACTCATGGGTTCTGCTTAGTGGAGGAGCTTTCAGGTATTTTTCTTATGTTGTTACCAGTTTGCAGTTGTCTGGTGTAGTTCACCCTGCTGCACAGGGCTCTAACCTACCCTGGGGGCAAGTCTAGCACATTTGTTACAAGTGCTTTCTGTCACTTTTCGAAGTCTTGTGGAAAACTTCAAGTTAAACCGATGGGGTTTAGGCTGAAGACAGTGATGGACTTTGGTAGCTCTTTTTTAGGTCTGCAAATGCCACATTGACAGAATTCCCCTCAAGACTGCCTCACATGCTGTGTGGAACATCCTTGTTGTGTTCTAGACAAGATGGGAACTATCTGGTTCTCGTTCTTGTTCTGACTTGTGCCAACTCTTCCCTCAAGTGGCAGTGGTTGGGATCAGGAGTGGCAGGGTGCTGTGGTGAAGGACTTACTCTTGGTTCTCTAGACATACCTGATGTGGTTATGTCAGTATGCTGGATGAGGAAAAACACTCCAGGTCTACAGGTCTTCCATCCCAAATCTGAAGAAGAGGAGCTCTAATTTTCCTGGTCTGGAGCAGTAGACTATCCGTACACAGTAAACAACACAGATAAAAGGATGTTTACATATATTTGTTATTTAGTGTTTAATCTAAAGTTCAGAGCTTATGTAAGGCCTCAGGTTATTAAATATCCTTCCACATGTTCCATCATGTCCTGAATTAATCTCTCTGTGGGATCTTTGCTTCTGGGTCACATCTGTAGACGAATTGGGAGAATTGTCCTAAATGTCATTCAGTGTTTATTGCAGCTGCTTTAAAAGATAAAAAAACCCCATACAACAAAAAAAAAAAGCCCATACAAACCTCAGCTGAATCAGCACAAAATCTTAACTTTATCCTCTGGACTTTCTCAATTAACTCTTAATTCAGCTCAAGAAATATTAATCATGTATCCTAAATAATGCCTGTTATTGTCTGGCTTTTTAATTGAAACTTCATGACCTTTTAATGAGAAAGTAGTGAAATTACCCATTGACAGGCAGTGTGAGCTTTCTCCCAGGTTTCCCAACCTTGAGTGACCTGTCTCGCCAAGCTTGGAGAATCATGTTCCCGAGGCACTGACACGGAAGTTAAGTGAAGACAGAAAGGAATCAGCCAGGCTTCATAAGGCTCTGATTTATAGGGAGCCCGTGACTGATAACTTTCGAGGTCAGTGCAGTCTGTGTGGGAAAAGGGAACAATGAAGCGTTGGAGCCTCTTAGGCGCTCCCTTCTGCTGAGGGCAGGATGGGTGTACAGTTTTGCTATACATAGTAGTGAAGCATCTGAAATGTTCAGGGTTGTCCACGATCCCTTTGTTTCCTCACACTCTCCTAAGGCAGCTTATCCTGGACGTTACCCACAGCATATACCCAGATCCTACCTGTGTTTTGTGAGAAGTGGATCTCCAGTGAAGGTGCTCCAGCAAAGCGCGTGGCCTTTCAAAAATGCCGATACATGGGAAAAACCAATGTAACCAGTGCCTTATCCTTTTTTGTCAGTGTTGCGTTCCCCTCCCTTTGTCGACCTGCTGAGGATCTACTGATCATACTGAACTAAGATACTTTGCTGTGCCTGGGCAGCTACTGTCCATGTAGTAGGCGTGGTGGCTCTTTGTATTACTTATTCCTCTTTATTACGGTCAAATCATCTGTGGGCTCCCTGCAAATAACAACTTTGTTTTTCCTTATGAGAGAAAAGAGAAAATTTGGGAGTGATGGGTCAGGAGCAGAAGAGGCTGGAGGAATACATAAGAGCATCAGGATGGCTTAAATTTCACTGCAGCCTCTATACCCAGCTGTCTCCAAGGAGTATAGGCAGCTCTCTCCACCCTGCCGTGGCTGCTGAGTCACTGCTCAGAGGCACTTGGCTTCCACTGCTGTACAGTGTATGCCTTCAGGGGAATTTAGGCTGTCAGAATATGGCCTCTAGTTGGTGTTTAGTTCATTATTGAAAAGAAGTTTACAGCTGTCGCCAGAGGCCCACAGCAGCATACTGTGGCATTGGAATGTATTTTATATGCTTCATATTGAAGCAGTCGTGGCGGCACGGGGGAGTTTGTTAGAAGCTGATATTAGAGTGAGATTATTTCCTACTTAACATCCAGAGAAAACCCAGATGACCAAAGGAGTGAATGTACAATCTCAGAGTGTCTGAATTGGCTGCCTCTCCATCCTCAGCACATGATAGTAGATGCACACCAGTGCCTGCCTCCTGCTGTGCTGCTCTCAAGCATCTGCTGGAACAGGACAGGTCAGTGCTGAGTGGAGCCCTGTCCTCACGTGCTGCTTAGCAGCCCCAGCCTGTGCTGCTCAGCATTTGGTCTCTCTGTGTCAGGTAACCTCTGCCTTTACTTAGTGTCCTGGCTCTTCTTTTCCATTGCCTTACTTTGCAATGCTGGTTGCTTCCTCCTAGGTCGTAGAGCTCTGCTTTGTTTCAATGGCATTTCAAAAGAAATATAGCTAAATATAGTTCTTGTAGTGGAACATGACTTTTATAGCCGGAGTCTTGAATTGTGTGTCACTGCTCACAGAGCAGAGCTTGCTTTGGGTTTGCTGGGGGGTGTGCGGTGTCTGCACGTTGTCACAAATGGAATGCTTTATTAATTTGGATTTCATTCTGAATCAAGACTTTGTGGTGATCTTTTAAGTAGTTAGTGAGTGCTTGAAAGCTTTTAACCCTTCCCCTGAGGAACTCTGCGCATTGTTTCTCTTGAGAGTTTCTGAACATGTTAGTGAACTGGATGATGTTTCCCACAGCCAGGCAATTTAAAGGAACTGATGAAGAGAAGTTCCTTTTATGATCTTTAAGATTCCTTACAACCCAAACCATTCTGTGATTCTATGATTCCTTTGCTCATGCACAAATATCTTCCAAAATTCCATGGACTGAAAGAGATTTACATCCCACCCCTGCCAAAATAACATTATGAAATCCCTATGTTCCCAGTGCTGTCCTGTATTACAGCCTTCACTGTTGTAGAAAAGTCCACAAATGGGTCCATCAAGTTTTGCAAAATGGTGAGACGTTTGGGGAGAGTGGCTAGAGAAACCTCAGTCCCATACTCAGTTCAGGCTCCACTGATGCATTTTCACCCCCTTTATTGGTACAGTAATAATTTCCACTGTGAAATATCGCAGTGTTACTGCCTAAGTTGCGCAGCTCTCCCAGGTGCCAGGTTGGTGCTTCTGCCAGGGGCCCCTTCTGCTTCAGTTGCTCTCGCTGCAGGTACTGCCCGTGAGAGCAGTGCCTGGGCTGTCTCTCCTGTGCCTGACAACTCCTTCTGAGGTGGTCTGGGGCTTTTTTTTGTCTGTATGGAGATCCTTTCTCCTCCTTGGGAAGCGAGGAGTTGCAGTGTGTCTGTGCAGAGTACACCCGTATACAAGGGGAGTCCTCCTCAGCTTCCCTCAGAGAAAAACACATTGCTGCCTTATGGCTACTCCAAGTTAGAAACCATTGCCTTGTGGGACTTGAACTCCTTGCATATTAGGAACTGAGTGATAGTTGAGTGTTACCAAAGCTGAAATGCATTGTCCTTCTGCTTCCTGAGCAGGGCACTGGTATCATTCTAGCTCTTTAGGCATCAGTGCTGCTGCTGGCCCTGCTTCATCCTTCATCTGCTTTCACACACTGGGGGCATGTCAGTGGGCCAGGCTGGACACTGATCATGGTCAGCAAAGTAAGGAATGTGTGTGTTTAACTTGGATCAGTTCCTGACACACATAACTGACTGGATCCATAGAAAGTTGTGTAACAACCAAGAGGTATCTTGAATTCAAATGGGAAACCATTGGAGGGAGACTGCTCATTGCTGGTTTTAAGTTGTGTAGCTGAAGTTAGGATGACAGTCCTGGACAATGAACTTCCATAAGAATAGCTAAATTTGTAGTAAAATATTAGAATTAATGTAGATTCCATCTTGTTAGTACAAAGTTGAAATACAGGCTTCAGGTGGCACTGGAAATGTGATGTAATTAACGTAGGAGAAATGCTGTTAGATGCAAATGAACAGGCAGTACAGAGCACCTGCGTAAGTTAGAGAAGGGAGTGGTATTCAGTTGGGCTGTGTACTTGTGTTTGTTTTCTTTGCTTCATTTCAATTTGGATTCAGACTTTGGTATCTTGCTCTCTGGTTAATAGTGCCCACATGGTCTGTTTTGGCAATGTACTCAGTGATGCTGTAGCATCAGTGGAGGAGGAGCTCCCAGCAAAGCTTTTACAAGTGGTCCCATTCCCTGGCAATGCCAGCTGGGTTTCATAATCTCTTCTAACATGTAGGTCAGACAGCTGCTGCTGCCGAGAAGCCCTCTCATCTTTCCTCCAGCCCCACTAAGTTTCCAGGTATCCTGTTCCTTCCCGTACAGGGGAGGCAGTGCTGAAGCCATTGCTCATATGCTGTGTCCTTTTTGTTCACAGGGAACGGTCTTTACTTTGGAATCCGAAGAGGAAGAGTACCCTGGGCTCATCGCGGAGGACAGCAATGACATCTACATCCTGACCAGTGACAACTCGGGACAGGTGAGCCCCCCGGAGTCCCCCACGGTAACCACGTCGTGGCAGTCAGAGAGCCTGCCCGTGTCCCTGTCAGCGAGTCAGAGCTGGCACACAGAGAGCCTGCCGGTCTCCCTGGGACCCGAGTCCTGGCAGCAAGTGGCCATGGATCCTGAAGAAGTCAAAAGCCTGGACAGCAACGGCGGGGGTGAAGAGAGGAGTGAGAACAACTCTTCCAACTCAGATATCGTTCATGTGGAGAAGGAAGAGATTCCGGAGGGGATTGAGGAGGCGGTGGTGGCGGCTGGTGCTGCACAGACAGTGCAGGCAGTGTTTCCAGAGCCCCCTGCTCCTTCACAGGAGGTAAAACCTCCTGCCGAAATTGCTGCTGCTGAAAAAGCACATCCTTCCGCACTGCTGAGTGCAAAACAGGAGGAAAAGGGAAAAGCGGCTGAAGAGCTTGTTGAACCTGAAACCCCCGTACTAAGTAAACCTGTCCCAAAGTTAACCCCATCAGAAGAAAAGGCCGCACCAGAACCTGAGAAAATACTGCTTCCAGGGGAAAAAAAAGTAGGGAAAGAGAGCCGATTGGAAGAAATTGAAGAGAAACCCTCCGCTGCAGAGGAGAAGCCTATCCTACTGCCGGAAGGGAAATCTATACTGCTGTATGGTGGGGCTGCTGCGGTGGCCATTCTAGCTGTAGCAGTCGGAGTAGCGCTGGCGCTTAGGAAAAAGTAAGGGGGCTCTCATGAGGAAGAGGAGGAGGGGGAAGAGTGAAGAGAGCACGATCCCATTTTTGTAGTTGTGTTACCCAAAGGTTGAGCTGCCTGCTGTTTAACTGGACGTTTGAGTAACTTACTGGTGATGGGGTGAGGCCGTTCAGGAAGCCTCCAGCTATGGACAATCAAGTTTTTAGTAGATTCGGGGCGGGGACTGGTTTTTCGTGATTAAAGTACAGGGGTATTTTTAAAAAACAATACATTCTGCGAATTTAAGAACTGCAGGTGCTGAAGAAAGGGGCGCTCATACTCTAGGAACTGGAACCGAGAATCCCCAGGGGAAGGGGAGAGCCAGCTGCTGCCAACCCCTGGAGTTTGTGGCTTCTCAGACTGACCGCTATTGCAGCTGTGCTGTCTTGTCGTGCCCCTGAGCCCCCCCTCCCAAACAAACATTAGCCAACCTGAGTCCTGTAGCGCGAGGCTGGTCTCCCTTTTGTCTCGGCTTCCTCTCAGGTACAGCACTGCTCCTCGTAACCTCGCAGGTTCCTCCCAAGCCCCAGTGGGACAGTGCTTATTCTTACCTCTTTGCTCACAGCAGTTTTGGCCACTCACATTTACTGGAGCCCCATCCTGTGAAGATGCTGCCTCTTGATAGCTGTATTATCTCTGAGCATCTGGGTGTTCCTGGGGGAGAGGTGCAGGACGCGCTTTGGCTGCCCAGGAGGGACGCTGCTCTTTGCTGGTTTGAGAATCCATCAGCTCCATGAGTTACCAGAGGTGCAGAATTCATGCTGGACACAGTGCCGTTCTGATCAGAATTGTGACACC
>JANRGW010033776.1:39608-64495 GCA_024733675.1 Psilopsiagon aymara
AGGGTATGTTCAGCCAAGACACAACAAAACTATGTGGAAGCGAGGCCTCTGCAATTCAAAGGTTAAAGGCTCTGCTGTCCTGTACCATGCTGCAGTCTGTACTGTCTTTCCCAGGTCAAGCACAGTGTATTTAGTCCTAACTTGGTCTTGGCTGTGACAGAATCCTAGGTACATAAGGCAAGGGAGTCTGGTAACTCAGCAAAACGGCATTAAACATCTCTTCTGTCTGCCTGTTCCTGAGCTGACCTGAGTTGTGTTTAGTGTGGTTTTCTTTGCAACGCTGAACCTGTGATTAACTGAACTTGCAGGTTCTCAAATGATGAGGAAGTTACTTTGGCAAAAAGCAAACGCCCCTCCCTGCAGGCACCACACTTCCGGCGTGCATGGAGGGAAACGAGTACCGGGTGCACCTGTAAGTGTTCCTCGCTGCGTGTCTGTGTCTGTCCCTGTCTGTGCTGCAGCTCTGTGTGCCAGACCTTGGGCTCTCCTGGACAAAGCAGCAGCACAGCTCTGAGGGCTTGTGCTAGCACTGAGGCTTCAGCCAGGTGGGACTTGGGCTTACAGGAAGCTGACCTTTCGTAAGCACAAAGAAAAGGTACTTCATTCTCATAACCTTCTCTAGAGTACGTCTCCTGCTGAGCCTGTTTCTTAAGTGAGCTGAGAATGGGGAGATTTTAGCGCATTCTCTATTTTAGGATACTGTTGCTATATTTTCCTATCTCCGCCTGTATCCCAGGATGCTGGGAGGTCAGAACCTGGCAGGTTCTGGGGAAATTTTTGTTTAAGCTTTGAAGAGAGTGGATTTTTTTTGCAAACCTACTGGATTTTGGAAAGTATGTGTGAAGTTGAGTATTAAGAGGAGGGATTGTTGCATGTGTACTGCTGCTGCGGACTGAACTCAGGAGCTCTGGGGTTCTGGATGCCACTGTTGATCACTGATTACTCTTTATCCACATACGAATGATATCAGGTCAGCCTTAACAGAAAAAAAAGCCCTTTGTATCATGTTGTGAAGCAGCATTGACTCTTTTTTGCCACTTCCTGGTGCCCTGCTGGTATTCCCATTGCTGCGCTGCATGCCCTGAATAGGACTCTGGGACCTCCTCACATCACCAATTCTGCAGCCCCTCATGGGACCTTCCAGGGAGAGGCATCTTCATGTTCCTTTTGTCACATACAGGCATAGTGTTTACAGGTTTGCTCCATTTCATGTGTCCCAACACTGCATATCTACAACTGACAGTCTGTGAGGGCATCTGCTTGTTCCTGTGTGGCAAGGGTTGCTTCACGACACCTGCATCAGGGGAGGCTGCCCCTCTCCTGATGCTTTGGTCATGGTGCTGGGAGAAGGGTTGTTCTTGACCTGACCTGCTCAGCCTCTCCTTACAGAAGAGGCTGCACCTACACTTGGGACATCCCCCATGTGTAGCCACACAGTGGGTTACGCAGAAGTACCCATGCATGTGCTGAAGCAGAGATGGATTTTGCGGCCACTCCAGAAAACTTGTGTACAGACCAAGGGGGAGCAGGGGTGGTGGTGTTTTAGCCCTTCTCTCTGCACTGTTTTCAGTAGTAGTGTGGGAGATGGGCACAGGACTGAGGAGGATAAATCCACACCGGGTAGAGAAGACATGCCTGGTTTGTTGGCATAAGGTGTCCAGCAGGGCACTGAATGAAACGTACATTCTTTTACACACAGGAGGAAAAGGTGGCAGCAGCAGTAAGGCAAATGAATTCATTTGTTCTGTTACATGTTTTCTTGTGGTGCAAAAGCCTGCCACTAGATTTAATGGAGCAGCGGCTGCGCTGTGCATTTTGATTACTTTGTCCTTTCTTTACATTCTTCTTGGTTTAGGGTCTTGTAGATTTGACAAGTCAGGAAGAGTTTGTACTCTCTTCTTCCTCCCTTCCCCAGACCACACAGTTATACATGATGAAGTTTGTTTCGTCTGGGAACACTCCACTGACAAAAAAAGCTGAGTTATGGACTTGAATTCTACTGAATTTGGATCCCTGCGGTCAGAGCTGGGACAGGCCCTGTGGAAGTCACAAAAGCTCAGATGACAGCGTTCTTACAGACATGAGTGCCAGGCTGTTTGCTCTGTTATAGGTGTGGATTAGATAAAGGAAGGGTTTTTCTTCTTTCCCCCCATCTTCAAGTATACTGAAGTAATCCTAAACTGCAGGGTCTAAATACCCCATGTGAAACAACTTCTCTTCAGTGGCTGCCTTGCAGCTGAAGAGGAAAGGCAGTAGCTCTACACTTACACTTACGAAAGGGCATATAGAATGACTCACTTGTGTTGCTTATCCCCTTCCCAAAAGTGCCTCAATATCTGTCCTTGAGTGGCCTGTACCTTAACAAAGTATCTACCTTAGACGCATTCTTTCTTCACTTTATCCCTGTCTGCAGCATACCCTCCCTAAAGCTGAGATGCTGAAACAGCAGAGGACTGGATCTATGAAAAAAGTGGTAAATACTTAAGGAACTGCAGTGCTAAACAAGGAGCTGCAAAGGAAAAGGCTTTCAAGAGATGGTGCCACATCCATTCAGTTGTGCTTAACTCTAAGCTGTGCTTATTTGGGTGCTGCTGCTGGGAGCTGGGCAAGGGCCTCCCTCAGCAAGTGTCCCTGAACAACAAGCTGGGAGCAAAGGCTGAAGCCCGGAATCCCGTTGCACAACATCCCAAGGTGCAGACACAGAGCCCCTGTCCACAGAGCCTGGGGTGGACTCATGCCACCTAAATCCCTGAATGGTGCAGCACCATGCTGCAGGGCTGTAGTCGGTGCAGCAGTGCCAAGCTGCTCAACTGCAGCAAAATGGGAATACTGCTGGGCACACAGAGAGGCAGCTTGGAAACACCATGTTTCAGTTCCCTTTGGGCAGGGTAGGCACCAAGTAGGAGTTCTCAGGGTGCTTATTTGGTTGCTGAAAAATACTGATGGTAACTTAGATCTAAAACACTAACTCTGGCCCAATGGACCAGGCCACAGCCAAGACAGCACCACTTCTGCTGCAGCCTTCTGTCCGCTCTGCTGGGAGACACCAGCTCCTAGCACTGTGCCAGCAATGCAGCAGGCACAGTCTGTGCACCTGGGTTGGGCATCAGTTTAAAGTCTGGTTGGAGATGAAGTGCCTCTTGTGGTGGTTGCAGTTGGCTGTTTCTTTCCTAACCTGTCTTCTGGAGAGCAAGTTACTACTACAAGGCTCCATCCTTGCTGCTTGTGAGGGCTTGAGGTCTCATCATGGCAGGGGCTGGGCTCAAGGGCTGAAGAAAGCTGTCGCTGCAAGTGTTCCTTCACAGGGCAAGTTCTGCTGCCAGAATCCTAGGTTCTTCCTTTCCACATGGCTCTGACTGCAGTGAGGTTAATGCTTTAGACTGTATTTTATACTAAGCAATGCCTTCTAATGGCCACCAATGTAGAATTTTGTTAGTATAGGACAAACTGAGGTTCTTAAGTTTGTTCTTTTTTCAGTTTAAGGCTTGTAGTAAACAAAATAAGCTGGGGTCATAACCCTCCATGACATTTAATTTCAGCTCTAGCGGTACAGCAGCACTAGCCCAGCCCTAGTGAGGGGTTCTGCTAGTCTGGCACAAAACTGAGGAGTGCTTCTGGCAGCATCATCTCTCACTCACTGACCAGAGCAAGCTCATGCTACAGAGCCTACTTGATTCTGCTGCTGTGGGGTGTGCAGAGGGGTGACCACAGCCCAGGTGCTGTGCCAGGTCTTCAGCATGTCTCACGTCAGGCACGAAATGGGCTGCAGGCCAAGACGCCTGTATGTGTCTACTCCACACCACGAGCAGACACATACAACAGTAGTAGTGTCTACTCCAGTAGGCTGAACAACAGGATAAAGTGGTTCCCAGTGAAACATGGAGAGGTGACACATTCTCTCCTGTGCCTAGTGAAGGCAGCAGCTGTGCATGACTTTAATTTGGTTTAGTCTGCTTAATTTGAGCACTGGGAAAGCTATGAGAACAGTATTTGCTTTGACTCCATGTACATACCTGTGCTTCAAAGTGCAAGCTCTCTATTGCCATGAAAAAGAACAGGGGGGTGGTGGTATGAGATTTAAGCCACCACTCCTCTACTCTTGGGCCCATACAGAGCAGAGGGGGCAGGGCTGGCTCTGGCCAGCAGCACTCAGTGTGTGTGTGACTGCTGAAGTGACCTCACCTGACTGCTGTGCTCAGCTGGGGTATAGGAATGGCACCAGGTTGGACAGGGTGAGCCCCGGGGAACCACACCACCACATGGTCCAGGTGTACCTCCTTAAGTTAAAATCACTTTATCACTTTTTTCCTACTTGGAGCTGACCCTCTTTTGGTCTCTTAGGTAGGCTGACTGGCTTCCTCCAAGAGAGATGCCTATGGTTACACTGTAGAAGTGAGGGAGCTACAGTTAGCTTCCAGTGGAAGCTGCTTCTGATCTCCCTGCAGTATCTGCAGGGGAGGGAAGGAACACTATTGGTTTGGACAGAACAAGTTGCAGAGGATGCATCTTACTGCTATACATTTAGGGGGCCTGAGTGTAAAGCTAAAACCCACTCAGACCAAAACTATGCCACTTGCTTTGTTAAGTAGCAAAGACTAATGGGACTGACTCTGAAGTGTGCATGTTAGGGGCTATCTATCTTCTAGTAGGCTTCTGAGTGTAAGCATAATCTTGGTCTTGCAGGGCTGTCAGATTCTATTCTGGAGAGGCCTGCCTGGGGGAAGAGACCCTGACTGATCCTCAAGTCACCCATTATCCAAGGAACTGGTCATATTGTTCCTCTTTATATGCAAGTGCAGCCCTCTTGGGGAAAACTGGCTAAAGCTTCTTGTGCCATTTGGTTAATAAAAGTGTTTCCACCTTTAATAGTTCTTTCAGCTTCATTGCTCTACATTCAGTTTAAGTGAAGGGGTATGTACATTTTTCCCTCTGCTAATGGGACACTGCTGTAAGACCATGCCCCCCAGTTGCACTTTAATAAATGGTACAGTTTTCAAAAACCATGTGTAAACTACTTCTGTGCTTTTCTTCCCCCCTCCCTGCTCCAGTGCAGGCACCAGAAGGAAGAAAAAAGGTGGGTTTACTTACACAAGGCCAGAAGCAGAGTTCCACTATAAGCAGTAGTAAATGAGAGGAATGCCATGGGTACTTGCACGGAAGACTAGCACCACCAAAAATAAACCCAGGTGGAAACTGAAATGAAGAGCTGTGCTGCCATGAGAACTGACAATTTTATTTAAGTTAAAATCCCTACGAAATATTTACAACATTACAAAATTTCACACTGCTGGATCACAGGTGAAGCCTTTGCCACCATGTGTATGATGACAGGTATGTATCAAACAACCTGAGTCCAAGTTTATTGAACCTGAGATGTGACTGCAATACCCTCACAAGAGATGCCACTGATTCTTCCTGACCCAAGGCTGATACCTTCTTTCTGTTTATATCAGGATCTGCTAAAGCTAAACACCTTTCCTCAAGCATATCCAGATTGCATTCCCCAGCAGAATTTGCCCTATACCTACCCCCTACCCTTTAGTTTCTCATTTGATTTTCAAGCAAGCATAGGTTTATGGTGATTGACACAGAAGTACCTTTACTTCAGCCTTCCCTGTCCCAACACCTCCTTTAGGGTTGTTCCCTCTTGCTGCCAGCTCCTCGCTGAGCTTGACCTGTTTTTACTCCCCTTCCATGAGCTGTGCAGGTCAACCACATGTTCTACAGCCTGAGGCCTTCTTGGGAACAGTTAACGCTCATGGCTCTGCTGCAGCACCAGGAGCAGGGCTGGGAAGAAAACAACTACAGAAAATGCCACAGCTGATTAGAAGACAAACTACTGAGAGGGCAGGCTCTGTGCCCACAGCATTTCCTCTAGAGGCACAAGCCAGGGTCTGCATGAAGTCTGCTACTCCTAAGAAATAAAAGAAAATAGCCTATCTTAAGATGAGAGAGGGCAAGCACTACTTCTTACAGGCACAGCAGAGCTGGCGCTATCACCAGTGCTGGGCTAGTCTACAAAAGCCTACCTACTGAAGCTCTGCCTTTCCTTTCATGACTGCATCTCATGTAAGAGCAGAAAGTGATTGGCATACATGAAGAGAAGAGAAGTAAAAAGTCTTCATGAATGCATGTTCTCCACATGGAGGGCTGGAGAGCTCACTCACGCATCTAGGGAAAGACAAAGAGAACCAGTGTTAACAGCAGAGTAGCTGGAGAGCCATCCTGCGCCAGCCACCCACCTGAGGAGACACGCAGCTCCTGCAAGTCCTCAGCACCACCAGCTGTGCTCGCCTCTAGCACCTGCTGTGCTGCCACCACCTCTCAGACCCTTTCCTGTGCTAATGGGGCTACCAGTCCCAGGGGAACAGTGCCTGGTGCCCACCTCTGCTCCCCTTCCTGCTGCTACTACATTGGAGTGGTGGACGGCCAGCAGCCCTCTGCCTGCCCTCCCTGCCCAGCGCTCCAGGTAAGGCAGCATGAGGGCCAGAATGACACTAGTGACTGTGATAACTTGGCACCCTTGAACTAAGCTGAAGACAGTGCTCAGTGACACTGTGCTTGGCAAAGAACTGTAGGAGGCAGCTCCCTGGTCTCGTGACACGGTGAGCTGGGCCCTTCTGCGGGTTGCTGCCAACACTAGCAAGACTGCAGCGCAGAAGTGTCCCACAGACCTGCATCACCCCACAGCTGGGTCACCACTGCTCCCCAGGGTGGCAGGATCACAGATCTGACTGCTCTCAAGTACCACATAGTCTTAGTATGTCTCCATGTGCATGCCCTCTCCCTTTTCCTGGTAGGTTAGCTACTGAACCTGAGGCTAAATGCCCTAGGCCTCCATCCTGGCTGGACTGCTGGCTGCTCAGTCTCCCACCTATGCTGTGGCTTCAACAGAGAACCAGAAGGGAGCTGCCATTCCTCAGTGTTTCCCTGTTGGTGCTCTTTCTCAGGGGCAATTCCCTTCCCCATCCACTTGTGCCAAGCTCTAGGGAGGCCAAAAGCAGAGACCTCAGGCCCAAAACGTTTGGGAAAGGCAGCCACCATGTTTGTGGTCAGGCATTCCTTCCTGCAGGCATGATTAACCTGTCTGAAGGGCATAGCTCCCTGAAGAGACTGCAGGGAGGAGAGGAGCAATCACATCTCTTATCTCTGACCCATTATTCATCAGCTGCTGTGAGTGGGGCAGACAGAAGCTGTGACATGACCCCCTCAACCATTCCTCCCTCAGCAAACAGGGTCTACCATTCCCAGCACTCACCATTCTGGCAATGTAGTTGTGAAACTGCTGGCTGATGTAGTTCACAGTGGTGTTGAAGACACGGGGCAGAAGGGAGGGCATTGTATTGGCAACTTTTTTAGTTAAGACCATTGCTAGCACCAACATGGCTTTCTCCTGCTCCATGTCTGAGGGGATAGCTCGTGCAAGTCCTTCCACTGCCTCTGACATGTGCCGGGTTATCTCCTGCATGGAAGGAAGGGAGAAGAGGGTCTCGGTGAGCCTGCCAGCACTATGCTGGTAACTAATGCGTTTGTTCCAACACCTCACAGGATGCTGCTCCCCTTCTCCCAGGAACAGCCATGGATGACCATCTCTGACCCAAGACAAAAAGAAACGGACACAACACACATACCACTGGAAAACTTGGGTAGCACCTTACACACTCTGGGTGCAGCAGCCCCCCTCCTCCCCAGGGTTTGTACCTGTCTGCCAAGACCTGAAGTAGCACAGGAATCCTGGGGCTCCTGGGAAAGGGTAACCCAACCTTCAGCAGTGAAGATCAGGGGTACAAGCTCAGATCGGGATTGGCAAGAAGGCAATGCAAGTTTCACAGAAAAGCCTTCACCCAGAGAGGAGCTAGAGAAGGTGTCCAAGCATGCAGCAAACACTGCCTTGCTCAAAATCAGTTTCCCAAGAATGACAGTATGCTTATGCACACAGTTAACTACACTACTCATATGGAAAAGCAAGGTCCACCTGGTCAGAAGTTCGGTTTGTCTCAGCCTTATCAAAGACTGAAAGGTTAGACAGCACATTTGAGGGCCTGAAACTTAGCTGGGTGGAAAACAAGACAGCAGGAGTGTGGAATGGTCAGACTGTGGTGCAGTTAGTGTGTGCAGTAGTATCCTAGTAGAAAACACCCATAGTGCACACACACAAAAACAAACCCCAAACCAAAACCGAAGATTGTTTTAAGTCATTAAAACCTGACTTTTCATCAAGAAGGTGGACCCTCAATTCAAACACAGCATTAACTTGTAGAGCATAGGAAACCTCATGACAGGCAGAGAAACCTATACAAGCAAGTTACCTCGAAGATGCCAAAGAGCTCTGCAGAAACAAATTGTGACTCTCAATCCAGTTGTGGACCCAATCTTTAATAAAGGTATGTCTAACACAAGGGACCTCAAACAACTTCCCTCACAGAGCAGGGAGTCACAGAAGATGCTGGGCCAGGGACTATATCACATCTATTAGTGGAAGAGCAACTGCACCACAGCATGGAGCTGCCACCTAGAGAGGCATCCTTAGCAGGTCACACTCCCAAGCCAAAGCCCACTGCTGCTCCCAACACTGACAGCCCCTGAGCTAAACAGTGATGGCACCAGAAGAGGGTCTCAGTATTTGCTGTCCTTTCAGTGTTCACCAAGAAGCATAAGTCAAGATTCTGGCACTAAAACTGCTCAAATTTTACCCACATGATGAGCAGCAAACATGAGGCACTCAGCACCAAAGTCACAAACCTTGAAGGACAAATACTGAAGCCTTAACCAGATGGTTGATTTTCAAAAGATAAGCCACTGGGGCAACAAAAATGAGGACAAAATACCTCCGAAAATCAATCCTCCACAAATACCTCTATTTCATCATCTGCAGAAAGGAAATGAGCCCAAGGAACCCGATTTGCAGGGTCACAGCTGCCACAGGATGCAGCATCACCCCCAGCAAAGCTTCAAAGGTAAGTGCTTGGGCTGAATTTTAAGATGGCAATAACTGCCTCAGCAAACTAGCAATGACTGAAGCAACAAGCTTGCAAATTCTTTATGTCGCAGCAGGAAGGATGCACATCCAAAAGGGGAACTGCTAGCCAGGCTGCTTTTCACTCACCTCTCTAGAAAGATTCTCATTCAGAAAGTGCTGCAGTAGATCATTTACTACTCTTGCTTTGATTTCTTTATCAAACTTGTCTCCAGCCTCAGCGAGCTGAGCAGCAATAAGCCGGACAACTTCGTCATGTACCCGAGGGTCAAACACTGCCAACACATACAGCAGGATTTAGTTCACAGGCTGCAGTCAGACAAGGTTCAGTGCAGGTCAACTTTTTGCCCATCTCCACTACAACTTCCTTCCCACCTCCTCATCGTAGTGCCTTCACAACAGTTATACACCCTATAACTGCCTTGTGTGCACTGGACTTGGTTACCAGAGACAGTGTGCAAGCAGATTTTTATCTGTAGTTTAGGTGGAGTGCAGCCTCACCCTGCCCCAAAAATTAGATGTCCTAACCTCTCCAATCACAGTCTGCACAGGACCGGTACAGCCACCACCCTGCCCAGAGAGGAGAAAAGACCACATGCTTTTTTCCAAGCAACTACTGTCTCTTTCGGCACCATCTCATAGAACAGCTTGAGTTGCAAGCGGCCTTTAAAAGTCATCTAGTCCAGCCTCACCCTGCAGTAAGCAGGGATATATCTCTTCAACCAGACTTGAGTGCTCAAAGCCCCATCCAACCTGACCTTGAATGTTTCCCACCACCTCTCTGGGCAACCTGCATCAGTGTTTCATCACCCTCACCATAAGAAATTTCTTCCTTACATCTAATCTGAATTTATCCTCCTTTAGTTAAAAGCCATTACTCCTTGTCCCACCTCCTTTAGGCAGAGCTTCCCATTGTCACCTGGGGCACAAGACCTATGCAGATTTGTATGAGGGAGGGCTATTTACTCTAGCACTTCCTCCTCAGCCCGCTTAAAGCTAAGGTCAATGTGCCAGCTGTCATCCTGGGCAAAGGAACAGTCATCCTGCAGATCACTAGTGAAGCAGGAACGGTACCAGAAACAATTTGAGCATCAGCTTGTACCACACTGGTAGAGCAGAAAGGGATTCACCCACTACCAGAACAAAAGTTGTTAAAAAATCCTAGCCCTAATACTGGTATCGTCCAAGGAGCAGTGTGAGGCCTAACTGCTTAATATCATGCTCCTTGAGGACAACTATCACTAGTACCAGCTTTGTGGCACCGTCTGATGTGCTACAGACAAACCCCAGGGTGATGTGTACTCTAAAAATGCATGGAGATATGAAGTGCTCAGCACTAGCTGTCTTACCCAAAGTGCTGAACTCCCAGCCAATACCACCACTAACTAGCTGCCACACTGTGAAGTTCCTCTATGAGGAAAACATCACTCCTCCAAAACCAACCAGCAGCAAAGATGGGAAAATGGTAAAGGCCACCACCACTTTCAGAAATCATGTGGAATGGAGGAGAGAGCACTCACC
Organism: Psilopsiagon aymara; assembly: GCA_024733675.1. Lineage (NCBI taxonomy): Eukaryota > Metazoa > Chordata > Aves > Psittaciformes > Psittacidae > Psilopsiagon > Psilopsiagon aymara. The sequence continues at coordinate 50,107 of JANRGW010033776.1, forward strand.
TGGCTCACCGTTCTGCATTCGCTCACTTTGATTGCCATCAGTCTGAAGTTCTGCATCATCATAGGAGTAGTCAGGTTGCCACTGAAAACACTTGTTTTGCAGTGAATGCAGTTGCTCCCTGAACTTACAGTCATGGGATATTTCCAGGAAGGTATACAGCAGTGCTTGCTCCATCTGGACAGATCCATTGATCTTAATCAGAACAAAAATCACTGTTAAGCCCATGTCTAGGAGAAGTCCTGCTCAAAAGGTGTACACATTGCCCATTTTTCAACCCTGAACACATTTCTCTGGCCTCCTTTGGGCACCCTGAGCAGCATTAGCCAGGGAGCCCACAGGACATCAGCAAATGCATACCAGCTCCCGAATGTGCACCCACACAGAACTGCCTGATGGTGAATGATGGATAGCTCTGCTCTTAAAAACCAGTGCTGGAAAAGTCAACTCGCCTCCTCCTCAGATCTACAGCTGTAGCAATGACAGAAGCCCTGATGAGAATTCCTCCTTTGAAGCAGATGTGTACTCAGCACTAGCCACCCACCTCTCCCTGTTCAGACATCTGTGTTTGGAATGTATTCACCCCTGCCATTGATAATTGGGCACTCCCTGTGCAAAACGAAGCCAGCAGCTCCCCATTTAAATGTAATCAGAGCATAGCAGTAACAGGGTGGAAAACACAGATAACAGATAGCATCAGGCTGCAAAAAAATCCCCAAGGTTCACATTTTCTCCCTCTTCAAAGGGATCTCAACTAGTTCCACAGTAAAACTGTTCAGTTCCCTGTAGAGAACCAAGCAGCCGCTCACAAGAGTAGTGATACTGAGATGGCAGATGGCTGGGGTCTGGTATCACCTACCCTGGTACATCCCCTCCCCAGTACAGGCACATGCTGCCCCTGCAGCCACACACCTCACTGCCTTCAAGCACAGCAGCACAGAGCACCCAAATTAGTTAGCTTGAGGAGGTCCTTGAGGCAGCCTGATGTCAGCAAGAGGTCCCACTGGAACAGAGGGGCTCACAGCCAACTAAAGCCTCTGTACACAACCAGGCAACCGTTTAATAACTTTAAACATCTAAGAGCAGGGTATTGTGTAAGCACAGGGAAAAAGTGATAGAAAAAAAATCCTTACTCTGGTATGCAGACTGTCTGCCTATAAGATAAGAAAATGCTTAAGCTTAAATGTAACTAGGGAGGAGAATCAGGGGTAAAGTAAAATGGTTTGTCTTGCCAACTCAGAGGGTGACAAACATGCAGTCAGGATAAGCTTGATAACTGAAAGGGAGTTTTGGGTACCTTTTGGGGATCGGAACCTTGCAAGGACACCTCTAGCTACATAACCATATGAATAACATCATCCAGGACCCATACTGCCTAGGCAACAGCAGCAAAACTGGGACAAATGCATAAAAAGTAATTAAGGATGGGCTGTTTAGTGGAGAGGAGACTGGAGAGAGAAAAGGAGGAGCAAGGAGAACAAAGAGTCCAAAACAAGAAGTAAATGGAAAATAAGGCATAGGATCAAAGATCAACAGGAGGCACATCTTCCATAATCTGAGCATGGACATTTACATACAGTAGTGAAGCTCCTATGGTGACCCAAGCTCACCAAGGCACCAGTGGCAATCCCCCTGAACAAGCCACTGGACTAGTCACCAGGTTCATGTTCAAAAGGTGTGTAGGAGAGCAGAGAAAGCAGCATTACAGTTGTACCCTGACACTAGGGGTGTGTGTGAGCATGATAAACATTTCCATAGCAGTTCAATGCAATTAAGATTTAAGTGTGATAAATAGTAACTTCATAATTATTTAATATTGCACAAAAATGCAATAAATTGATCAGTGGTGTGTCTACTAATTTATTAGTTTTAGTAGTTTATAGCTTCATCATAAACACTGTAGTCTCTTAAATAACTACATTTCCAGCCTACAGTTTAAAGGAGGAGCATCACACTGCTGCCAAGGACGTAGCTTGCAAACTTAAGTGGCTCTATCCACTTGTCTGCATTTAGAGCAGTGTCAGGGCTCCTGCAGGAACTCTGAAGATAAGGACACGAGACATCACTTAAGGACTTACACCCTTTGAGGTATCCTGGAACAAGCGCACAAGAGAACCACTGACTCAAGTCATATTTGAATCTAACCTGTTCCATGATGGATTCAGAGACAGCACAGCTCTTTTCACCCCCTGCTTCAGACTAGAAGTCCCTGCCCTGCAAAACAGAAAGAAAAGGGTGAAATTTCCCATAACCCCACATCCTGCAGCAGTGCTCAATCTGGTCTGGTCATGTCTCATGGAAAATGACCTTTCTAGTGCTGCATATCCATATTTCTGGAGAGCCACCCATCACACACTGGCAGCCATAGAAAAAATGCTGAGGAAAAGACAACTGTTCCAGCAAGAAGGGCCCTATTCACATCGATGATAGGCATGCCACAGCCTGGCCACAGCCACATGCGAGAGAGTGGTGCAACATAACCTACAAATGGGGCTTTAAAGCCAAGAGGTGGTGCTGGGAAAGGGACGGCCAATCCTTCATAGTGCCAGAGGCTGGAACTGAGAGCAGTGTTATCACAGAGGAGTTCCTGAGTACCTACTGAGAGCAGCTGAGTCTCAGCACACAGCAGTACATTCTGAAGCGGAACACGCAGCTGCCATTGCTACACACCTGCAGCACTTCAAGTGCACTTCCCTCGCCCCCTTGTGGGGATGGATACACGCATGTACTTAGGCTTATTTCAGTACTTCCTCCAACAAGTATCTAGGGACAGGGAAGGCCGGACCAAGTGCCATCTACGGCTTCTCGTTACATGAACACAACTCTGAGCCTCCAGGGAGGCCTGCTAGGAAGGAGGGAGAAAACAGGACTGAGCTCACAAGCTCTTCTGCCCCCATGGCACACGCTTAGAGCTGACAACCCTTGTCCTGCCTAGTGGCTGGGCAGTACCAAAGGGAAGAGGCATGCAGGGAGGGAAGGGACATGGAGCAGAGGGTGGCCTCCCTCACACACAAAGAAAGGCGAGCTGGTAGGAGCACCGTGCTCCCTACTCATCCAGCCAAGCACAGCTGATGGCTGGGTCAGACCAGCAGCCTGAGTAGCCACACATCTGGTACAAGGAGCCCCAGGGAAGAAAGGCATTAGCAAGAACAGCACAGCAAGGGCTAGTAACACAAGGCTACCTAGCAAATGCCACGGCAGATTGGATATCAGTCCTGTTTATGAACCTTGCAGCTGCTGCCTTAAATGCAGCAGTCCCACTGCCACACACAGAAGTCTCTTGTACAAGTTGGTTTCAGCTCTTGATGAGCAGGACCCTAGTTGAAAGTGGGCAGCACCTATCCACCAGGCCTTCTTCACCAAGGGGAATAACCTGGCTGCTATGCAGCTATTCTGACCATGTCACTTCTGACCAAAACCAGGGTGAAAGCACCAAGGAGCCCAAGCAGACAGGCTGCTACAAGAGACCCGGGCTAGTGATGAATGATCCTATTTCATTGTAACAACCCCTCACAAATGTGTTAAGTAACTAAGTGTGCTGGTGGAAAAAAGGGAGGAAGCGAAAGCACAAATGAATGCAAACTCTGAAGGAAACCACAGCAATAATTTCATGAGACCAAGAATTTCTCAGCCTTTCAAAGGCTCTTAGAAGTCCACCACACAATCTCAAGTATGTCTAAACACACAACAGCCCACATGCAGCCTCTTAGCCACAAGTTCCTTTTACATTTAACAGGAAGATCAGACTAATAGCTTCCTAGAACACAGCCTTAGCCTTTGCTGCTTTGTGTTTCTCCATTCCCGCTACTCACCTCTACCCTAAAGAGTGTGCTGGCTGGGCAAGAGTGGAGTCCTGTCTGTCCTCTTCTCCAGTACTTGATAGTGCTCTGAAACAGGTCAGGGTGCCCCTTCTCCCAGGCTTGGCTTTGCTGGAGGAGACACAGGTGTTCATTGAGGTTGGAGAACTTGAGACAGAATCCTTGAGATTTAAGACTGAAGTGGGGATTTAAGCAGTACACCTATGGCAGGGCCTTGGCTTTATGCAAACTCCTCAGGAGTCACCCACATCAGCAACATTCCTGTAAGCCAGGCAAAGCCTCCACTTGCACATATTTTGGTTTTATATGTAACATTTTCAGAGTAATTCAGCCCAAACCCAAGGTGTCAATGCTACACCTAGTAAACAATGGATATCCTCTGACACTAATTCCTGTCGAGTTAAACACCACTTCCTGAACCATCATGGCTTAGCCCACAGGAAGCCTGAAGTAGCATTGAGCCTCTGCTGACCACATCCCGTTTGTCCTGAAACCCATTCCCCACCCAGATCTAACCTATACCAAGAAGACCAAAGGCTTCATGTGGGACCACATGAGCACTCCATAGCTGGTCACATTAACCCATGCTGGCTGATTTCCACCAGGAACAGCCAGCTGACTCTGCAACATGAGTACAGGCTGAACATATCCCCTCAAGAAGCTGCCCCATCCTCTATTCACACCACACTATGTACACAGAGGGTCAGATGTTCTCCCACAGTCATCGCAGAAGTGTGATGCACCATAAGCCACTACAGCTGCAGGCTGCACACAAGTGGTCAGATGTGCGGGTGAAATAGATGTAACACTAAACAGAGTTCTCACTCACAAAACACTCTCCAACACAGCCTCTTGCACCCAAACCTGGCCAAACTGTGCTAGAGATCAGTGAAATCTTAAGGATGGAATAGAAACCGAAGTCAAGACACTCCCTTAGGGGCTCTGTCACCTGCCACGTCTTTCCAAGGAATGCCCAGAACATAGCTTTAAACCCCACATTCTCTACATTTTTTGTCACTATTGCACACTGCTAGGAAACTTCATTTGGTTCAGTCCAAACACTCACAGAAGAGGCAGCCAGAAAGAAACACGCTATGGTCTTTTTCCCACTCTCTGCTTTAAAAGCAGCAGCTCAGAGCACTCCAGTCTGGGAAGGAACGGAGGCACACTTCTTCCCAGAGCAGAAAATGCAAGTCAAAAAGATCCAGGTCTATTCCAGGCATGCTCATACAGCTAGCCCTACAGAGGCAGGACACAGCAGATGGAGCCTATCTGCCTGGGCATGTTCGCAGGCAGGAAAGGTGCCTGTCAGTACCTCTATACACTGAAACACTGTGTTTTGAAAGCACTTCTGCTTTTCAAGGAGAGGCAGAGGCTCACATGCTGATTTTGGCAGGGGTCTCCTCCCTGGGTGCCCTGCAAAGGTAAAACACCTCAACAGGGGCCTCCGTGCAGACAGAAAGAGGCTGTGTAGCCCCTGCCCTGCCATGGTACCTGCTGCACCATTAGCGGGTGTGCAAGGGGAAGAGGCCTACAATACATGCAGTCCTCCCCCTGCTCACAGGGCATCCCCTCAGCTCTATGTAATGTCAGACACTCCTAAGGAAAGGCCTCAGAAACAGGTAGTAATTTAAATCAGTTGTAAGTTTGGCCTCTCGGGTACATTAGCAGAGATAAGACAAAAAAAGAACAAAGAAAAATCCACTGCACTCCAAAGTACTTACACGGCAAAAAGCCATGACAGGGAGGCTTGATGATGATAATGGACTGCATTCCCTGAATCAAAGCAGCACCACCCAGGCAATGGAAGTCCCTGACAGGTTCCAACCCTGAGGCAATAAAGTTCTGCTTGGGTGGTCAGAAACGTACCAGAGAACAGGAAAATGGCTCCCTACCACAACGCTTGGCTAGGCACAGTATTCCTTCTGAGAAGCAAAATTCCTTAATGGAATGTCAAAAAAACTGGCCCCTTATAAAGCAAACCCCAAAGAATCAAATGTCATCATCCTGCTGAAGCCGCCCCAAGTGACTTTAGGAACCCGGCAGCTTTAGATCAGATTAAGACCTTTTCTGGGGGATGGAAAAGGTCTTTCCATATTGAGTGAAAAGAATTTTTAGTTGGAGAATGAAAAAACATGAGATAAAAGTTACAAACACCATTTGCATTCAGATTCAGAGTGAAACCGGAGCATTTGCTAAGGCTGCTTTAGGGCCTTAGAAAGTCTTGGAATAAATAAAATGGAGTATGATTTTTTTTCTAATGGAAATACTGGCTAATTTTAATTCATTATTCCTTTTCACACTTTCAATTCACTCATTATACAGCAAGCTTCATGTGATAGCAGCTTCCCTTGAGAAACCACAAGATGCCTTAAAGTGTGAAGCAGATAAGGCTACAACCATTTTTTTGGATCGGTTCTTTCCATTTCCTTAGGGAAAAAAACCCACAGATGGCATTTTAAACACAAGTTTAGGACCCTTAAATAGCTCTAAGGAGTCATTGTGGAGCACGTCCATTCCAACTCAACATTGTGCTGGGATATGGGACCGCGGAAAGGCATACGTGAAGTAAGCATAGTTACAGCCAAAGCACATCTATCAGCCTCTTGTCAGCACAGAAGGACAGACCCCATCCCACCCCACACATGCCAGTTTTCACAAGGCTGATTCTGTGGAGGCTTCCCCCAAGGCAATCACGACTTTTTAGAGCAAGCTGAGTACATCCTGAGAGATAGTCATGTACTGCTCTCCTTCAGCAACACAGGTCCTTCAGGTCTGGTGTCCCATCTTCTTCTCTTCATCCCCAAGTTGTATGAGCTTTTAAATCTCACAGGTAACTCAGCAGAGCAGCTGTTCCCAGCTGTGGCCTGTTAGTGAGGGGTGGCAACACAAGAGGACAAGGTCAGAAACCCCCAACTCCAGGTGTTCAGGAGAGATGGCACTGCAAGGTTGGAGGGCAGAAGAGAGGGAGAGGAAGGGACTGCAAGACAATTTGCACTTCATGGGTCTCTTCCTCACCTGCATCTCCTCCCACACCACTGAACCACCTCTTGCAGTTCTGGGAGGGGTAAGTTTGGAAAAAGTCCTGTCCACTGGCTAGCACTCCTCTCTTGCTGATGGTGCTGTGCCATCCTGGGGCAAAGAGGCAGCACTGGCCGTAGTTGTGCTGAAGACAGAACAAACCAGGTCCTCCCTGCAGTACCACTGCGACATACTGTGGATTTCAAAAGCAAACACTGCAAGCACACATTTAATTTTTCCAGGTGAGGAGCCAGACATGGGAACAGCACAGCTGCACCGTATGCAAGGCTTCACCTGCTCTAAAACCTCTGCTGTACCTCCAAGCACTGCCAGCAGGTCATCAACGGCTCCCCACATGGCAGCAAGAATCACCTGGTAGCACACTGTTACCTGTTAGGGGGAACTCTCAATAGTTCTCAAGGGTGCCATAAACAGGAGTAGGTCCCAGAATCCCTGCAACAGGGCTAAGTCATCACACAGCTTTCACCCCTTTGTCATGCTTCTGTCACATCTTTAAGCCAGCTCAAACCACCCTATGAATAATGCCTCTTCTTAACACAGCTTCCCCTCAGATCCTTCACCTTCTCCTCACAACTCAGCCTGTGAGTTACTGTTCTGAGCTGGAACAGATACTGTCTGGTTACAAAAACATATCTTTCCAGTAAAGCCACACACCTATAGGACTGACTCATCCAACAACCCATCTGCATTCCAAGTCACATTCTGTACAAACACCTGCACAGTCACACCATCAGTCAATGGAGCTGTCCTGTGAGTTGTCAACATACTTCTGATTGGGTCTCACATTTGAGTCAGGAGTGAATCCAAAGTCGTTCAAGCAGAAACTGCAATAAAGCATGAGTCACTGAGACAAGGAAAACCCTTCCAACCTCTGCACCGCTTTCTCTGCCTAGCAGCTCAAAGTCAAGAACTTTACATTTGGCAGTCAGGATGACATCATTGTTGAAGAAATAAAGTGGTGCCTATTTGTCCCTCCCCGGACCTGGTGGCTCTTACCTGTCTTGTAAGCAAACATTTTGTTGTTGAGCTTCAGAGCTCTTTACAAAAACAGGCATCATTTGAGAGGTAGGAAAACCAAGGCATTTGGTATTACCTGACATTTTAAACCCATGTATCAAGCCAAACCCACTCCATTTCACTGTCTTCCTGAAAACTTGCCACAGGCACAGCTGCTTTACACAACCAGCCATTACTGGAAAGTGAGGAAGGGAAACAGTATCACAGACTTAAGAAGTTCCTTCGTTTAGGATGCTTTAAGCTGTGCCAGAATGCTATCCATAGCACTTCAAGTCACAACAGTGTAAGCCAACCCCACATCACACAGTCAAAAATCCCCGAAGAAATCCCTATCACCCTGCCATGCTCAATTCCTAGACCATGAATGCAAGAGAAACTAAACACCCAAACTACCAGCAGATACCAGAGCTTGTCCTCATATTTCCCTAGCTACAGATAAAGCCTCCCACAACAGCTGCACTTGCACTTTAGACTTTGCAAAGAGAGACAGAAAGCAGACAGCAAAAGGGAAGATAACTTATTGATCTGCAGAAGTGGAAAAATGAATAAACAGGATGTTATCATACCAACAGAAAACCTGTCCCCATCACCATATGCAAAGGATGCGCCAGCCTGTAGCAGTGATTAGAAGGCCTCAAGATTTTGCCTCATCTGAGACCCACTGTCCTTCCAAAGTAGAATTTGATTCTAGACTCCAGAAAGAAAAACAGGGCAATGGGGAACAGAGACATTGACATTTATTAGCCAGGTAAAGGATGGGCTGAACAAGCCCCTCCGTGCATCTACAGAGCATAGAATCATAGATACATATATACCCATTAATGTGATACTGAAGTGATGGTTTGGTGCCATCTGGTTAATACCAAAGCTATTAGCTTGGAGTTTCTCAGGACTTTCCCCACCATAGGGAACACAGCTTCCAAACTACAGCCATTTTCCATGCATTTGCCTCAGAGGGAGCTCACACCACCAATAACACACTGTAAATAGTGCCACTACCAACCACTCCAGCATACAAAACCAACCAAACAAAAAAAGAGGTTGTTTGCTCGTAACACCTTTGATGCAAAAATACAGTGAAACATGCTGAATATTCCCTGCACCTAACAGTTTCAGTGCATTTATCTTCCAGTATTCCGTAGCACTGAAACGCAAAAGAGAGCACAAAGACCCAACACCCACAGATGCTTCTCTGACTACCTCCTTAGCCAGGGCATTTTCACCTTTGTTTCTTTATGCTGCCTTAGCACAGAGTGAACCTCTCAGCCTAGACACTAAGTAACTCAACTGTGAATTTTGAACTGGAAATGCATTGCACTGTGCATCTGATGTGGCTTTATTTTCTTTTTTGAAAGAAAAACTTTGTTAGACAATTCTGAAGAAGTTTCGATTGGCCTTTTTGTTAGAGATTTTGGCTCCCTAAAACCATTATTCTTCATGACGATATGAATGGCAGCAATCCCCTAATTATCAAGGCAGTACTTTGACTTCTTACAAGGAAAACATCCAACTTACTCATCAACCTTTATTTTCATTTGGCTCAAAACTGAACACAACCATATCACTCATATGTCTTAAAAACACAGGCAGGAACTTTTTATTACTGTGGTCTGTATATCAGATCAGTGATGGAGGCAGCATGACAACACTGTTCAGTATTCTTCTGAAGCCAGCCTACAGACACAGACGAGTCAACAGAAAGCCTGCAGTTCAAACTGCCCCAAAGGCTAGAGCTGGGATTTAGAGTCAGCTAACTAGAGCTGGCCCCAAATGGAACTTACACATGTCCGCATTTTGGGCACAGCCACAGCAAAGAGAAAGGAGTGAGACTTGGATCTTGACTGCCATAGCGCAAGCGTTTTATTGGATCAGTAACCAAGTTTAGCTTTTCCCCTCTGGTGCTGAACAGCAAAACTGAGGTCAGGGAAGACCATTATGCAATTCACCTCCTCAGCATTAAGAAAATACCTCTATCTTTCCCAAGGATCTGGCAGGAGGAAGCAGAGCAAACCCTAATGAAAAGGCATTCCCGCCCTTGAAGACTGCTGGTCTTTACTGGGTTAGCTTTATATTCCCAAGTCCAACTGCTACCACACAACCGTGCTATAATTTCACAGGCCATATTCAAGCTATCCTTACCATATGCCTCTTGGAAATGACTGGAAAACAGGAAAGACTGAATAATCACAGTTCCAGTTTTTTGACTCTACAAAGAAAGGCCAAACAGACTGCAAGGAGGTTGCTCCTCAGTAATGTTGTTAACTGGGGAGTACTGGAACAAACTCCAGTCATCACTGACATACAAGTGACAGCATCAAGTCAGAGAAATGCAAGTCTTGCTTTCAGATTCAGAAGATGCCCTGCTGGGGCAACAGCACTGGTCACTCATACTCTGCATAATTTTACAGTTGAGCAGCAAAGTGCTCAGTCCCCTGAGCTGAGAGGACAGTCTCTAATCACTTGGCAGTAGTGCCTCTGACAGATGCAGGTGGCACTTGGCAGGCACTGACAAGAACAGACAACCAAAAGACCTCTGAAAGTGGGACTGGATACTGTAACTGCCATGCCACCTAGAGGACAAGAACATCCTCCTTATTTTAGTTTTAACACGTGTACTACTGTCGCGTGCCAGACTGAGCACAGATGATCAATCAGTCAGAAAAATCAGGAATGCCACTTCATCTTGCAACTTGGATGATTTCACAGCCAACACCAACAGTAAAGAGGAATGTAAATCTGTCTTTCCTTTGTGAGCGAAGTAGGAAGCTGATTAAAAATAATTAAAAATAACCTGGACACAGGTGGCCACTAACAGTCATGTTCTCTGCCCTTGGTTAACTTCAGGCCATATGACTAGACAAAAACTCCTCTTCCAGACTCACACATACCATGAATATCTGCACTGCTTTCTAAAAAGAACAGAAGCTATAAAGATGCTCACTGTGTGAAGTTTAAATACTGATTCAGTGTGGGTCATTTGAGAATACACATCCAAGGAGCAGCATATTGTCAGAGAACCTGTTCAAAGCTCCCTGCTTAGTAACAAGTTCATTGATGCAACAGCCAAGATGGCAGCTGAGGAGCTACCAAGGAACAACTCAGTGCACAGGACATTTTTCTGTCAAGAGGATTTTTACTGCTGGTACTCCCCAGAATTATTTTAGAGGAGAGTTCACATTGTTAGACTTGGCACATTCACTATAAAGAAAAGACTTAAAACACTTACGGAAGAAGGGGTACGAAGACAAATCTTCACAGCTGCATGCTTATCTGCTCTGAGAGTGTATACAACTCTATTTGACAGCTTCTCCAAAACATGAAAGTGAATTTTATACAGGCTTCCTTCCACCTAAACATCAAGTGCTATAAGCATCTCTTACATTCCTTATTTTTATGAATCAACTATGTACTAGTACAGACAAACAGAGCCAATCCCCAGAAGGATGGCCCAACACTGGCCCTTCAGAGAATTCTCTCCCACACTGCATTGCAACCTCCTACTCTAACCACAACAATTAAACTGATGGAGCCAGTGGCAAAAATCAAAACCATCCTGAAGGAATCTCTTAAGACAGAAGCCCAGACATCCTCAAAACCTTAAAGAAAAGTTGTGCATTAAAACCAGGCAGCCAAAACCAATGGTAACTCAAAACAGAATTCACAGCAGTGATGAAAGCCTTCTGACAGAACTGCCTCACAAACACTGTGATCGTAAAAGAAAGCACCTCTCAAACACTTTCAATGCAACAATACCAGGCTAAGAAAATGTTCCCTTTCAAAGAAATACAACAGGAGCTATTTGAAAACTCAGAGCAGCAGCACAGAACAGCTGCCTCCAGGTGCACACATTTCTCAGTGCCAGGGCAAACCTGTAAGACATCTCCATTTTCCACTCGACGCTGCTCTGGGCTCTCCAGATGCAGGTCTAGAAGCATGGCGAGAAGTGTCAATTTTACTAGCAGAAAACACATGACTGTGCATGAAACAACACAAACCACTTATTTCACTTTCAATTTCAGCTTAGGAGGAAACATTGGTTATGTTGAAAGCTAGGAAGTGATTAGCAAACCAAAATACAGCAATCAGCTGATGTAAGTGGATATGGTTTATATGGCTGTTTATCAAATGGTGTGACAATAATTACACCAAACCACCAGGAACACAACCAAGGAGCATATTTCCTCTTTTCAAAGATGAAAGTAGACCAGCCCAATACGTTTGGGAAACCTGAGCATTGCCCGTGCAACATAAACAGCAGCAAGAGTGTTGCACTAGGAATTGACCAAAGGTCAGGGCTTTTTTCCAGTGTTTTATCAGGAAATACAGCAGGTTTGCAGGCACAAACAAGAAACTCAACAACCATGTATGTGTGCAGTGATTGTACACACAGTCCAATTCCCTTGCTCATACCTCCAGTGAAGCCAAATACAAGCTCTGAGATTTTAAAGGGGTGAGCAAAATACAGGTGGGTAAGTGGAGTTTAAAGCCACAATGACACTGTCCTCTCTAGTGAGAAATAGCGGCATTCTCAGCACATATTGAGGCATACAGCCCTTTCCTCATGTTCATCAGCAAGGACAGTCCAGCCAAAGCCCACCACAGGCAGAAAGCACTGACACCTCCACGCAGTGCCATATTGGAGCAGCAACAGGAAAGCCAGCAGGTTTTCCACAATGCTCCTCTTCACATCCCAATACAGATGAGGCTGACAGCAGGGTGTCAGGACATGGTTCGCTACAGACATGTGGCATGAGTCAAAGCAATTACAGAAGCTTAACAAGTTGCTTTCAAACCTAAAGAATGAGATGGGACATTGTTTCTTTCTTCCCATCCCTACCCTTTTGCGGTGAGGATCAAAATAAAACTCAAGCTTTTAAAATTTCTGAGGAAGTGATCAACTGCACACATTCTGTGATCATTACTGATGAGTTTTAATGAAAAGCTGAACCCAGCCCCCTCCAACCCCAAGATAAACCATCCAAAACTTGCACTTTTGACCAGCCATGAGCTCAACTCCCCAGCTAGAAATGTTTGCATGTACTTTGTGTACTTTGCACAGCACACATATGAAGATAATTCCATCCCCAGGAACTGTGACACAAACAAAAAGCCACTGCTAGGACAAAAGCAGAGGAAAGCACTTGGCGACAAAGCACCCGATTTACCAGTAAATTCTACTTTTTCACTAATTAAGCAGGTTCCACCAGTTCACAGTTCCTCATCTGAACTCCATTCCTTCAGCAGACAAAAACCACAGAGCAAGCTGATTCCCCTACCCCCTACTGCTCGTTAGTTCATACCCAGCAGCCACAGGAGCTGCTTTATCAAGGAGCCAACACCTCGTGGCTGCTCCTCCACAGCTACACCAGCAGTCACTAGATTTCTGTGCCTGTCTGCTTCCAGATTAAACATTTTCATTCTATTACAGGGGAAAACGATCTGTTTGATCTTCCTGATCAGACTCCTGCCAAGTGTGGATGACTTCAGTCATCCCGTGACACAAAATACACAGAACCAACACAGCATAACTGACCTCAAGTGAGTGTGCTCAGGGAGTACCCAGACTCACATGCGCCTTCTCTACTTATGCACCACAGCTCTCAGCCTTTTGGGAACCAATAAAAATGTTAAGGTGCTCAGTACAGCTTTTTAAGTCACTTACATTATCCAAAGGAATAGTGTCCTGGTGCTGAGTATAGGTCCCCTAAGAGCAGAGACTCCAGGTTTGCACAGGCAGCACTGGTGGAGTGTAGCACCCTCATGGTGCACAGTGAGAAACTAAGCTGAGCTCACATCTCAGCTGTACCATCACCAGCTGGCCTAGTCTGTAAGAAATTGGGAGGACAGGAGCCCAACAAAACCACCCAACCAGGAAAAAAAAAAAAAAAAATCAGTCTTATTTTTTCTTCCCAAATTCAACAGATGTCACAAAATGCAAACAAGGAACAGCCAAATAAGAAGGGGAGATTTTCACACCAACCTACAGGGCAGCCTATCCCAAAGGCTTACAGTCAGATGTTCCACTCTACACATACACAATGGAAGTTCTTTGCCTCAGCCAGTCCCTAAACCCTGTGGACAGTTATCTGTAATGACAGACAAGCGACCTCAAAAGACAGGAAAATGGGAAGAGATAGGCTGCAGAAACTTCAGGGAACTATGTACTAGAAGGCTTCTTTTTATACAGTGCAACACAAATGGCAGAGATCACAAAGAGTAGGTATTGCAGAGCTTTACCCTAACAAAGACTCTGAACAGCGTTAAAGGATATGTAAATAAGTTGCCAAGGAGAGAAAAAAGAACTGCATTAAGAAAATCCCCTTTTTAATTAGTACCTTTTAAGATGTTATACTTCTACAAGCAGGTGAAAACAGAGTTTCAGTATGATTAGCAACAAAGAGCTCCAACAGAACACCAGTGGGTCTTTCCCTCCAGCGGGCTTTTGCAAAAAGTCCTTTACCAAAAAAAAACAAACCCAAAAAAACAACAAACCAAAACCAAACACTTTAGAAATA
>JANRGW010033778.1:0-11094 GCA_024733675.1 Psilopsiagon aymara
CCGAGTTCTCCCTGCAATACTCCCTAAAACTTTCCCAGCAGCATTCCTCTGATATCTCAAAGTTCTCCCTGCAGCTGCTCTAGCTGAGAAATCCTCCACAACAAGGTTCTTTACACCCACAAGGTATAACACAAACCACTGCTGCTATCACCAACAATAATGACAAGGGAAGTAACAAGGGAAGAGAATACAACCGCCCACCACCTGCCCACCAATACCCTGCCCAACCAAGCAGAGATCTAACTCTTTCAGGTAACTGCCCTCTGTTTTTACATCCAGGGCATGACGTGCTGTGGTATGGAATACCTCTTTGGTCAGTCTGGGCCAGGTGCCCTGTCTCTACTTCCCCCCACTTCCCCTCCTCCCTGGCAGAGCACCAGGCTCAGAAAGTCCTTGGTCAGCCTAAATATCACTGAGCAGCAACTAAAAATACTGGTGATATCAGTGCTGTTCCCAGGCCTAAAGTCAAAAACACAGCGCTGCTCCAGCTACTAAGAAGGAGAAAAATGGCTGCTACTGCTGAACCCAGGACAAACCTCCAGCATGAAAAAGGAGTTAGATATTCAATTAGATGAGGGGATTGGTTTCTGCTCCACAACTGAGGTTGACAAGGGGAAAAGGAATCCCTGTTATTGGCAGGCTTAAGGCATCTGCACATCCCCAGCTTTTGTGACTACTGGCATTTTTGTGACTGCAGGATCAAAAAAGGTGGAAGAATGAGGAAAGAAAAACATTAAGTCCATCTACAAACCTCTACTTTTTGGTCTTTTTTATAAAACAAAGAAACTACACAACTTTTTTTACCACTTATCCATTAAATGTGCATAGCATGAAGATTCTCTCATGCATACATCAAGTTTCCTTTTGATGAGGACATTGAGTGATGTTAAGTAGATGCCCCACTGCACCAAATGGTTAAGACAGATGTACTGCTCCGTATCAGAGTAATAGCTCATGGAGGTTCAGGGGGTACTGTACTCAATAGAAGCTCCTAGCATTAGCAGGTTTCCATTTTCCAGTGAACTATACAATGAGGGATAAAGTTCAACTCTAAATTGCTTAAGTCAGAACAAAGGTGGGGTTTTTTTGGTTGTTGTTTTGCTTTTAGTGAGAAACCCATGATTCGTTTTACTACAAGGACAATACACAGTAAACAATGATTCAACACTTCCAATATTCCTTCATCTCCCTGCTAATGAGGGAAATGTAGAAGAAAACAGGCAGTGTAAAGGAGGAGTAAGATTTCCAACAAAGTCTGCAGGAAAAAAGTACCAATGTAATACAGATAGGGATATAAACTACAAGAAGCATTGTGAGTGACAAGGTTGTGTTTCAGGCTAGCAGCTCCCCGCTCAGCATTAACTATCTCACAAAAGTGAAATCTTCTACATACCCAGACTGGTTATCACAGTATAATGCATTTCAGCATGTACCCAGCTACTGAATCAGTGTGTTTGAGCATCAGCTGATAGTCTTTCAAAAAAAGTGGTACCTTCTGTTCAATGTTCATTCATAAAACCCTGATCAACTCAGAACATACTTGAAAGCAGCTAGTTCCGAATAAACAGACACTAAGAAGCAGATTTTTTCCCCCAGTTAATTGTATCTGGCTCACGTACTGTGCCACCTTCGCTCATATCACTAATTGACTGCAAATTTTCTTATAAAAAGTATGCTAAACCAAGAAACATTTTACATTTACATTCAATTTTATTCCATCTTTCCCTGTGTGAACTCTTTCAGTAGTAAATAGATTAAAGCTGTTCAGCTCTGCTTCTCTAATAGTCTCAGTATGGCAGTTCTACACATCTTTTCCAAAAGGTTCACCAGATTTTTTGTATCGAGGTATCCATCTGTACTGAGAAGGAAATTAAGAGTTCCACTTCCAAATTCCTAAGCCACTTCCAAATTCTCTAACTCACACAAAGCTGCTCCCATTACTTCACTCTAATGACATTTTTGCCAACAGAGTAAGGCACAGCACTTACCTTCCCATCACCAGCTGTGCCAAACCTCGTGCAACACCTCTGCACTGCAAGCATCTCACTGGTACGGCTGAAATGATGCAACATTCACTATATAAGCTGAGATCACTGAACCTTTAAGTCCACTACCTTTCTTTTTACAAAGATAATTCAACTGTAAGAGGTCTTTTTATCCCTTTACTGCCACCAGCTCTTGCACCGTTCTAAAGAGAGTAGAAGAGGGAAGCAGCACCACAGGTCCCTACAGCAATCAGGTTATAAAGCAAACCCTGATAACTTTTATCTTAGCTTGCATGTCTACTAATACTGTTATGGGCTATGATATTATCTGCCCTGCTAGAATCCAACTCCAACATTTAACTCTCGGACCTTCCGCAGGCAGTCTGCAGTGACATTTCCTGATCAAATATGAGCCACAACTTAAACTGTAAAAATTGCTTGGGTATACACTGTTTATGTTCAATGCTTCCACAAAGAATGTTCCAATACAGATAAAAACACTATCTCAGCATTATACTGAGAGTAACATCCAGGTGGCTAGAAAAGCCAGCCTGTTCCTATCATTTGTCTGTCTTTATTCATTCAATTTTGAATACTGAACATGGATTTCAACATCCTTAATAAAGCCAAGCATCTTCCAGTTCAATGGTTCCTAGGTCTTTACCTTTCATTCAACTAATTAGATAATCATCTATTTGGATATAAATAAAGAATACTGTTGTTGGCAGTCCCATGCTAACCTAAGTTTGAAATCAAAATTTTACCTATTATGAGTCTTGCAACTACCTGAGGCATTACAAGTGACCTCTGATAAACTAGTGACAGTTGACACCATACCTACTTAGACACTGGAAAGCATAACTTTATTTGCATATGCAATAGCATGTTTTCTGAGATCTCTAATAGTCTACCAGTCTAGAATATCTTTGTTAGGCAGCACAGATGACTTAACATCTAAAAAGCTGCTAGGGCTACTGGTTACAACACTATTTTGACCATTTTCTAAAACCTTCTGCAAAACTATCTGAACTAATATTCACATATTAAAAACAATGAGCATGCAATTAAGAGATCTCAGCATCATGTCACTTCTTTTTCATTCCTGATAGCTAATGCAGAAATTCAGCTTTCTTACTAGCAGCCATCAGGATCTCACACTCTCAAAAAACTTCAGACTTCCTGCTCTGATCACAGGATTTACCATTCCTGCAAGATCTAAGCTGCCAAGAAAAGAAAAAAAAAAATCTGTTTCCAAGCTAAGTTTCTCAGTATGAGTAAACAGAAAAGAAAGCAGAGTTGGTTCTCTGTATCAAGAGCAGACTAAAATCATAGGCCTATGTGTCATACTGAACTGGCAGCATTCATATAAACAATGCATTAAGTGGGCAATCTAAACATCAGCTTAAGAACTTCATCACCGATCAGGTCAGATAACATGCTAACCAAGTGTCACCCAAGACAGTGCAATGAGACACTAGAACAAGCATGGAATTTCTGCCTACTGAGGTAACAAACTGCATGTTTAAATATACCTATTCAGGCCTGTCTTTTTAAAAAATCATCTTAGCTGCTTCAGTCCTATTTCCTATGAGAAATCCTAAACATTAATATAGAATAACATCATAGAGAAAGCTGCACAAACAAAAACTGAGAGCACTTGGAAAGAGAGCATAATTAAGCAATGATGTGCACTAAAATTAAAACTTAAAGGACAAAAATAAGCTTTGTGAGCTAAAAGAAGAGTAAGCTTTTACTTACAACTAACTTGTACATATGCATTAGCTTTCCAGGTCGTTAGGATTTTTACTACAACTTGGTGCCTCTAACAACAGATATTCATCCATTCTTAGCTGCCTCCAGCAGTAACAGCAGACACATACTACAGTACTCTATGCTGATAAAGTTGTTTGGGTCTAGTCATCTTTTTTTATTAAATATATACACATCCCTCTGCCATTTGCGGTTAATCAGTATGCTGCACAGGGTGTTCAAATACTGTAATTCTGTGGGATTTTAGCACATTCATAGACGTTTCACACCACAGTGATTTATGTTTCCAGCTCTCATTTCTTGAGGGGTACTAAGGATTGCAGATCCCTGGCCCATTACCACTTAAAAAGGCCAGAATTTGTAATGAATGAAAAACTTTGACTTTATGGAGAAGACAATGCTGATGAGTACAGTATTTAATGCCAACATCCTAGGCAAATATTTGGTGAAATCTCAACTCTGAGAGCTTCAGCAAATCCCAAAAGTGTGAGGAATAAAAGCAATGCTTCTGTAAGTCACACCTGCAACTCTGCTTGGAGCCCCTGGCATTCTACTGAGATTAAACAGGCCATGGACTGATCTATTTCAGCTATGTCTGCATTCTTACCTTTGAAAAAGCTTAATAGAAAGTCCAAGCATTAACTAAGATGTGCAGCGAAAGACAGCAGAGAGAGGCAATAATATATTGGACTGATTATTCTTAGCTAACAAGGGCGATAAAAAAAATAATCATCAACTCAGTCAAGCCCGTTAGACTTTTCAGGAAATAGTCATTTACCATGATTATCAGCTAATCAACCTTCCATTTCTGGAAGGTCAAAAAACCTGACTAAATAAAGAGCAAAGCAATTTTTTTCTTATATTCAAATGCTGATACTATTTCCTGAAACTGCAGCAGACATTGCTCTACAAAACCCTAATACAGGGTAAAAAATATACAAGTCTGACACACTTGAATATGAACCTTCTTTCCCAATTTCATCTGCTTTTCTCCTCTTTTCTTGACACCCCTGAATATGAACCTTCTTTCCCAATTTCATCTGCTTTTCTCCTCTTTTCTTGACACCCCTGTCCCTTTCCTATTCGAGTTTTCAACTCCAAGCCCCTGTGGGACTTCTGGAAATGACATCCTGTTCGTTTTGGACAGGACAGGGCAAGACACACAAATAAAAGTGCGCTTGAACTTCGCAGCCTGCAGTCCAGGCCACTACAGCGGAAGCTCAGAGAGGGCTGCGGAAGCCCAGGGCACAAGTTATGATCATACCTAACCGAAGGCAGAGGAGCGTAACACTGAAGTTATGCCTGTAATTAGCAGCTGGAGATAAAGAAAATCCCTAACAGCAGCGTCCTGTTTTGACATACCAGTGAAAGACAGCACCAGAAGGAATGTTTCAGTGCTTCTGAAGGACTCAGGAGCAAGACAGTTTAACGTGCTTTTTAACAAAACTGAGATTTAAAGACAGTTCCTCTGCTGTCAAAAATCAACCTAGCTCCACTTGCAGTGGTATATGCACTGGGAATATTTTTTTGCTGTTGGTACTCAGCTCTCTTGACCATTGCTAATCAATCTGCTCATGAAATCAAAAATTACAGCAGTCTTTTATATGCAAATTCCCATGTGTATGCACTATCTTACCGTGAACCCAATTCAACATGCATGGATATTGGCTTTTCCTTTCCTCTGACTCGAGTATGAGATGCAAAATATATTTCACTTCCTAGGTCCTATAATCTTGTTCTTTTTCATAATTCAGAGCATTTCTTCTTTCTATATTAAATTGGTTATATTCATTCACTTACAGAGAAGTTATTTGAGAGGGGGCCAATATGCTATTTCCAATTCTGACTTCTCCAAGCTTTAATTTTTTATACATCTGCAAAATGGGGAAATGCCAATTTTATTAGACTCCTCAAGATCACTATTTGGAAGGCACTACACAAATGCTAATCCCTCTGAGGCATACAGAGGGATATGTCTGAGGCATACAAAGAGGATACAGCCATAATAGCTGTTTTCCACTGAAAACCACAGTGGACCTAAAAGTATGTAGGAGGCAAAACTTCACAATGTATTGTCAGAGGAGAGATTCATTAAGAAATACACAGGGTGGATTCCTCGAGATAAGAGCTATCAAGAGAGGAAGATGATGAAAGGCGGATGGCACCTCTGACAATAGTCTTCACAACCAGAAATAATGAGGTGTAGCAAGAAGCACTCTGCTCTCCTGGCCTGGCTGTCCCCATTGCTCCTGCCCATCCCCATTGCTCCTGCCCACATTCTGCTGTGCAGCTTTTTCAACCACAGAAAACAATTAATTAGCATTTGTAAAGTGCTTCTGGAAAGGTCAACCACTGTGTAAGCAGTAAATTTTACTGTGTTATTGCTATGGTAAGAAGATAGAAAAGGGTTTAAAAGTAGTTGAAAATATATGCTATTAGTTTTAATAAAGCATTATATAGTCTTATAGCAAACAGATTTGTCATTAGGTTTTAATCCACTTTACTTTTACTTGTAACATAGTTCACAGGGAAAAATGCACTTAAGAAAAAAAAAATCAAAGATACTTAAACCAATTTTTAAGACCATCACTACTGCAGAAAAATATAACATTTTGTCAAAGAGATGACAGAACAATTTTCACCAGGCAGTAGCAAGCAACTTTATTACAGAAATCATGTACACAAAAGGATGGGAGCTTATGTAAATATGTACAGTGTACACAGTATGTAGGAACAAACACAGTGTACGTTGTGTTTGCTCAGAATGTTTTTCAGAGGAAAACAAAAAGAGAAACTAAGTAACATTCTGTCCATCTGACACTGACTGGGGTTGCTGCCTTTTCTCCGAAAGCTCTGCTGGTTCCCAGTTGAATAGAATCATTCCAAAAAGCTACAGCCATCCAGCTGTCACATGGCAAAAGGAGCATAATTTAAGATCAACAGTCCTACTGTCCTCCTCCAAGACACCGCCAAGCTCTTGGCACACAACTGCTCATATACATATAAAAGATGATTTTTGTCTTGACATCAGATTTCTCCATTCCTTCCTCACAGGCCCTTCGTGCAACCCCTTTCTATCTCACCATGCTGTCCCTAATTGTCCACAGCTTCCCATGTGGGCACCGTCCCATTTCTGATGCAGGCATCATCAACGTCCTGAGAATCCCTCTAATCTTTCGCTGTAACCAAACACATGGTATTGAAGCAGTTGATTCAAATCAGTCCAGGAATTTGTCTATCACAGCTGACTGGGCAGAAACAAGGACAGTCCTTGGAACAGGGAACCCCCTCCAAATCCTTCAGTCACAAAAACATTCACAACTGACCCCTCGGTCAGCAACCACTGCTCCCGTTATAGTCTTACTGTGATATGGCATCCAGTAGTCTCAGTTGATGCACAAAGGACAGCCTCTGAACACACCCTTTACTTGTAATATCCCAGATCTAAGCTTCAGCTTCACCAGAGATGCTGTACTTTGTGGTTTCATTTTTATCAAATTGCATTAGCACAGATTAAATACTAAATAACATTTTTGATAAAGAAATAAAGGGGGGGTGTCTTTACACCTCAAAGTCATTAAAATATTGAACTTCCCACTATGTCATTAACTGTTATGTCTGCTGAGTCTTTAATCATATTCTGAAGAATAAGAAATCACAGACATGGAAACCACATGAGAGAAATGGCTTCAATCCAAAAGGAAATAATGTATCATCCTAAAGTACATAACTCAGTAGTAGTTTAATTATAGCTTGCCTAATTATACCTTATGACACTACTCTACTATACTGTAGTATAAAATCAACCGTTTCATACATACACACACAGAAAAAACCTATATTAAAAAAGCATTATGTCTATGCTATACACAGAAAAATCAGAAGTTCATAGTTAGCCAAGAAACATGTCATATGTCCTCCATACACTTTACCCTATGAAATGCTACCACAACAATCTTCTGCAGAATCCAGCTGCAGCAAAGTGGTGGACAACATATGGTATGCCTCAACTATCTACAGGCTTTTTCAGTTTGTGTCAACGTGTTTGAATGTAATTCTTAGCATAAAGACTTCTTTGGAGAAGTACCATATCCAAGAAAGAACTAAAGAAAAAATATCGTACACTAAAGTCCTAAAAACACAGGGAATCATGGTGGAAATAAATGAGAGCAACCTGGTTAAATTTGTGTCTTTGCCCTGGACAGTTCAGACAAAATCTGGTAAAGCTCACTCTCACTTTCTGAAGGTCCAAATTTGCAGGTAAAGTGTTTTGATATTCAATAGTGCCCAAGCAAATATCAACATGGAAACATGTTCACAACAGTTTCAAGCCATGTAGTGACTGCATAAAGTGTCATATAAAACTCCAGGTCAGCATCAAACCCCTACAGAAATACTAAGCCAATACACTAAGATACAGGAAAGCATAAATATTCCCCCCTTTAATCTCCAGATGATGACAGACTTTATTAAACAGATGCCACCCATCTTTCTTTTCAGTTAGCTGAAAGCACCAATTAGATGCACATTTTCATAATGAAAATGTGAATTCAATGTGAAGCTTTGTCTAACAACAGGCTTGTACAGCAAAGCCTAAGCAGAGCTAAGCCATGGTCTCTGAGGGCTCCTCCTGGCACAGACTGCTAATATAGCATAGGGGGTGATTGTAACTGCACACATCCACAGATGTAAAAGGCAAAAGGCCAGCAGATCACAAGGAAAGCAGCTGCAGTCATAGCTGGAGGGTGGAGGGGAAGAAACCTAAGTTTCTGGTTAGCAAAGTCCATAATCAATTACTCAGAAAAATGCCTGATCTTTTTCATTCAGTATTCTCAAGAAAGCAAGACCTTCAGTGTACTCTTACACAACAGAATTGCAAGCTTATAGAAAAGCCACTTGATGCTAGCAGGAGAAGCCTACTGTGAGAGCTATGAAAACTGGCTCACCATGTGGACCATCCAGAGGACAGCCTGTGGGCCACACCAGGCACATGAGACACCTCCAT
This sequence comes from Psilopsiagon aymara, assembly GCA_024733675.1. Lineage (NCBI taxonomy): Eukaryota > Metazoa > Chordata > Aves > Psittaciformes > Psittacidae > Psilopsiagon > Psilopsiagon aymara. The sequence continues at coordinate 8,761 of JANRGW010033778.1, forward strand.
CTGGCCCATCACCTGGAGGAGACACAGAACAGCTGCTTCAGCAGTGATCGCAGACCTAGCAGCTTAACCCCCCCTCTTGAATACAGTCTGGCATACAACATAGATTCTGCTTTTGCAGTGGTCTGGAGAAGAGGAACATTTACCACCAAGGACGAAGGGAAGAATTTTTCAGGTCCCAGATCTCTCTTTTTCCCCCAAACACTTGAGCCATCCTATCACTTAGGCCATATCAAAATAAGCTCCTCCAGAAAGATTTTAAGCCAAATTTAATTCAATATATAGGCTTACAGAAAACAGTCTTCTGTGAGAAAATGAAGAGTATCCATATTTTATTTTTTTCCAAGTCCCACGGAAACTAATTAAATTAATTAACGTCTCTCCATCAACTTTCTTATTAAGTCTGTCCCAGTGTGCAAGCACATGAAGATGGAAGAGGTTAGATCATTTTCCCACTCTAAGCTGTAAAAAAAGTAATTAATGGACAGAGTAATCCACATAAGCAAGAAAAAGGCATACATATTAAAAATATTTAAGTGCTAAGCAGAAGATACCTAAGCTGCAGACTGAAAATAATCACCTTTTTAATACATCCGGAGTCTTATAATAAAATCTACCACATGATGGTGTGCATCCCAGCAATTACTCCATTACTCTTGGCTTTTAGGGACAGAGTAACCAAGATGATCATCGTTTCACTTCCTCTATATCAATACAAATTAGTTCCTTCATATTCAGATTCCAGGTTTTGTATAAGCTCTTCCTGTATTTCCAACTTAAGTATAACTAAACACCACCCCATTTCAAGAAGCTTGCTCTTACCTGCATTTGCATTTCCATATTTCTATTTACCAAGTTCCTTTTTTTTTTCCTGTTAACACAAACAAGCAGAGCTTTTTTAAACCCGCAGGGTAAAATATTTTCTGATTCTTGAATAAGCCTCCCTCATTTTCTTTAATGTCAAGCTGACATTGTATTTTTCAATGTAAGACACCAAACTGACTCATTCCAGCAAGCACTCTCACTAACGAAATATACAGCAGGCAAAACATCTCCTTTATTTCTGCTCAGTACTCCTCCATGCAGAGATATATTGCAGCCTCATATCCTGTACGAAATGTGGATTGATTACCCACTACTTCAGTTAGTCACTGATTTTCTAATGTAGTTTAAGGGTGATCTAAATCTTTGCTTCTTACTTATGCAATGTTTCAGTTAACTTAATAAAATGAACCCTGTACAAGCGAGCTCATCTTATTAAGCAGCACAGATCACTCTTTGAAATTGAATTCCTCCTATTACATATACACTAACAACCATCTTCTTCATCTAGAGCCTCAAAGTTTAAGAACTGATACTAGTCATGGCTATAGTGCTTTCACACCATTATCTCTTAAGGGGTCAAACTGTGACACACATATGCTATGTAAGAAAGTAGGGGATATCAGATTTAAAACCCAAACGCCTTAGATAGAGGATTTTTTTTTTTCCTATGAAAAGAGTCAAGAGGTTAAAATACCACAGCAACTACTAATCTAACATTAATCTTAAGTCCTGTTACAGAATCGGAAATTAGTTCAGCTGCCAGGAAATGGTTGCCATAATCTGATACACAGAAAAGATCTCCCTTGTTTGGCCACATGGGGCAGTGGATTATCAAAGTTCAAGAAACAAAAAGATCAGCAGCATTCCCTTAGCTCACAGTGTAACACTGTCAGCTTATGCAATTTCCATTATCTTGGGCACTGCGGACATAACTAGCTCTCATCAAGACTTTCAGCTCTTAATTTCCACAACTGTAGTACTTTCAACTGGAGGATGCTTTGTGAATACAGGACTTCTAATCTGGTGTGGCCAGCCCATACATCTGCCTCAGGTACCTATGCCTTACTGTACTCAAAGAGCAACATCAACAATTTCATGTCTCAAACTAATACTGTATTGTAATCAATACAGTCAGGGGGAAAATAACAACATACCTGAAACCTCTATCATGAACAGATAAAAATTTGTAAGAAAAATCCAAAGAAGGAAAGCTGCTGAAACAGTGGTTTAAATATTCAAAATATTCTAATAAATTATTTATTGATTATTTTAAAATACAGGGATTAGCTCTCAGACTTTTTATCTGTAGGTTATTTTCCTGGTACCCATCACTATCCTGGTTTGTGCTTTCTAGGGAAGAGTGCTGAAACCACAGTAACAGCCTGAATTACTTATGGATTTAGGGAGAGATTAACCCAGCTTTCCAGTATTGATAGTGTGGGTGTAAAGAACCTTGTTGTGGAGGATTTCTCAGCTAGAGCAGCTGCAGGGAGAACTTTGAGATAGCAGAGG
>JANRGW010033779.1:0-12349 GCA_024733675.1 Psilopsiagon aymara
CCAGTGCCTCACCACCCGCACAGTAAAGAACTTCTTCCTCATATCCAATCTAAACTTCCCCTGTTTCAGTTTGAACCTGTTACCCCTTATCCTATCCTATCTTTCCAGCTTTGCTTGCAGAAAAAAGAGCGACTTGATATTTGAAGATGTTGTCTCTGGAGTTCTTATCAAAAAGATACATTTCAACATTTTGCATATTGTTGTAATTGATTATAATTGTTGTTAACAGTGTGTTTGTGGAGTGAAGAAGTGTGGGGTTCTTGAAAAAAGAATCTCTATTTAAAGAAAAACCTGGTCACAATCATTTACATTAATTCCTTTTTGCTTCTTCACAGTTGGAGAAAGCTATGCAGAACAAAATACAGTCACTTCTTTTAAAGTAATATTCAGTATATTAAATTCCTTATCAATATCTTCTTTTGTATATCTTCCTTTATTCATCAGGCTACAGATGTCCAGTAGCCCAACGATAAACATCAATCTCCATATTTTTAGATCTAGTTAAAGAGAAATGATGAGCACTGTCAGGGCTTGTTTACTTTAGGATAAGCAATAGGAGCCTGTTTCCAGAAAGTGCTTGCATTGCCTGGAGGGGTTTTTTGTTACTTTCAACAGATAAATTCAAATGAAATAGGGGAATATGCTTTGTTATTCCCTAACTGCAATAGCATGGAAGGCTTGAAAGAGGGGAGGAGCACCTGGGGACCATCTCCAAAAATACCACAAATTCTTCTCAAAGATTATGTTTGTTCAAGTCTGCTCCCAGAACCCACAAATCTCTCTCTCTCTTACCTTAATTTGTACCCTTACAGAGCAGTAGGCATGAATTGCTTGTGACCTTCCTTGTTTCATATTCAGAAATACCAAATTGCACTGTTCTGACCTATTGATAATAGTTGGACTATAATCAATACACATTTGTGTGAAGTCTGGGACTCCATCAGTATTTTCTGGGAGTAACTAGACACATAGATAAAGTCACTTAAGAGTGAGAAATTATTGATCACCAAAGAATAGAAGATTCTCATCTTTAGACTCTTTTCTGCATTGACAAGAAAATGACTCTTGAGGGAAAGAAAGGAGATATCCGTCAGCATGTTTCCTGTATTTCCCCACTAAGATAATAACCAGTGAATTTGAAGAGCCATTGGCGGCCATTGGCATAATAATTTGAGCATACTTAAATTTGTTGCATAGGTATGGCCATTTGTTTAAGCAGCAATGATCTTATTTTTAATGTCAAGACTCATTACAAAGGTCTGCAGCTGGGGTAAGGGCTTTGTAGTTTTTTCCCAGGTACCACCCTATAGGCAAAATAGATGAACCTCCCATCTAAGTTAGCTGACCAAGCCATTGCTAACTGGACTTTGGAAAAACACTTATTTACCCGTGAACATTTTAAACCAGTAAAATCAAAGTGTTCTGATCATCACATTTTTATGGCCAGGTGTTTTCTTTTGGGATGTAAAAGACATTCATATTCTCAGAGGTAGTCAGAGCTAACATCATCCTCAAATGCAAAATATAACAGCTCAACACCATCTCATTCTTACACACTCATAACAACAGGGATCACCTGGATGAAGAGAGAGGCCATAGGGAGCTTATGGAAAGTTTGCTTTGCACCATTAAGTGCAGTAAAATGAACTGCATGAGATGTAAAATCCAGGTGCAAATCACATGGCAGAGAACTGCTTTTTTATGCCTATATTTATACAGTTCTTCATGGGGCTAGTTGGCATAGCCTGAGCAATAGAACTTCAGGAGGTTGGGGGGGTTTTGCCCTCTACATCCCTAAAAGCTCTATAATTCTTTTAAGTAAGTGTTGAGTCAGTGTTGGGAGCTAAGCTGCAATGTCTTTCTTTTCCACTGTCAGCCTTACAAGAAGCGTTTCTGTGTTCCTAGAGTCAGCACCATGGTCAGAAATTCCTTTCCTCTCTTTCAGGAGCCTGTGACAGTGTTTTCTCATTGCAGCAGGTCTTGCACTGATCTGCAGTGACACAGCATTTCTGTATCACTTCCAAAAGTGTAAAACATCTCCTTTCTTGCAGCCGTAGAGGGAAAGAAATGGGCTTATCAATTTACACATTTGAAGGGGAAAAGAAGTCTCCAGGCTGACAACTGCAGTGGTGAGCTTTGACCTCCCGCAGTTTCTAATGGCTGATTTAATCCCTTGAATAAGGCTTGGCATGGAAAAGCTGACAGAACCTTAATTATAGGGGCACGATACCATAATTATCAATAGCAAAGTGAAATAAACTCTGCTCATCCAGCTCAAAGCACTTAATAACCACTGGAAATCTTTCACAAATCATTTTGCCTTTGCCTGTGGAGGTAGGAAAATAGAGAAAGACAGGACTTTCTGCTTCAGTTAATATGGAGCAATCACGATAAATGGGTTTCCTCCAGAAAAAAACAACATTACAATTTTCTTCCTTAAGCATCCTTGGAAAAACCTCCTTTTAACTTGGTAGCTCCATCTGTTCAGCTTCTTGCACTCTGATATGTTTTCATCTGTAAAAAAGTCCAAATATTGAGAGAAACCAATCAGGAGAGGGAACAGCCATCTGACTCCCAAGCAGCAACGTGCTTTGGTTTGATACCAAAGACAGGAATTGAAGCTAGATGATGGTTTCCAAGCCACGGATGATCATCGGGTACCAGGTGTTTTCATACAAACTGCTCCGAGCTGGCAGGGGAGCATTTTTTTGTACTCCATAAGATCTTTTTTCTTGTCAAGTGATATTGGTTAGAGTTAAAACTCACTGTCTGAGCCCTGCAAGGATGCTGCAGATGTGCTCTTCCTGCGGGCTGCTTTCCATCATGCGCAGCGCACTTGACTTCATAAAAAACCCAAACAAACAAAAAAGCTTCACTGAATGAAAGAGGAAGATAAATACCTTCAATTCTCTTAATATTTCATTGAGCCCTTTCTCTTTCTAACGCTCTTTCTTAAATGAGTCTTTGGCACAGGACATTTTGCTCTTGGCAGCTTTCAGAACCACACAACACTCAGGGAAAAGCATGTCTGCGCTCTGGGATGCTGCTGCCCTATCTCCAAGGAAGCCTCCAGTCATTGCAATGATATGCCATGGGCTGAACTAGCTGGGGCACAAGGCTCCCAGCGAAGACAAAACAAGACCCATGGCAATTGTGTATGCTCATGGTAGATTGGTGAGGGGCTTATTCGTTTGACCAGGTAGGTCCAAGCAAGACAGATGTGGGAGAAAAAGCAATTTTACTGGGCCTCTTGCTTACAGCATGTTTCTTCTTTCCCTTCTCTTCTAAAGCTGGCATAGTATATGCACATGTTAATGTTTGTATCAAGCTGAATAGTTAATGTGCCTGCCCTGGAAAGATGAGGAGGAATCAACATGCCGATAATGGAAATTTCTCCTTTGGTTTTGCACAGTGCCTTGTCTGGAAGCTTTGGTTGAGTTTTTGATTATGGCTTGTGGTTCAATGAAAAGAAGTGAAAGAATCCTGTGTGAGTCCCTTTTAATAGTTCCAGATTTGAGAAATATTCTAAACTCGGCAAGCTCGATCGTAACCTACCAAAGAATTTCAAGCTCTTGTCCTGCTCTCCAGGGGACCAAGAGCTCATATGCTGTTCCTTCTGTGCCTGCCTTTCTGAGTTTTCCAGTTTCAGTCTGTAAAATATTAGAAGGGGAAGAGAGTGCCATCTTAAGCCTCTTCAAGTTGTAATATTTTGTCCTTAATAGCATTAGATTGCTGTTCAGCAGTATATAGTATTAGTCAAGCTTCTGACTGTGAAATGCAGATAATTAATTGAGGCTTTAATCTCAGAGTTATTAGTGAAAAGATCCATACTATCTGGGAGTTTTACAGTCATATTTGTATTTTCTTCTCCAGGAATTTGACCCCATTTTAAAAAACCTTTACTTTTTGAAGGCTTTCAAAAGAAATCTTCAGGATGGTTTAAATAAATGATGTGTTTTACCCTCAGTCAGAGACATGCACACTTGGAAGTGGCTTCACACATTTGGGAAAATGTAACTTTAACTCAGATATTCTGTCTCTGATACAGATCAGGGAACAGAGAACACTGTAGAAATGGTATATTCTCAGCCTTAAGGCCATCATATCATTTGCTGCCAGCTCTTTTTGGTCTAGTTTGGCTGATCTATCAAAAGTGCAAAATTATATCTAGCAAGTATCTGTTCAGAGTTTTAGTCCATGTATCTCCTTATCATCATGGGTCCTCAAAGCAAGTCTGCCTATTGAAGTAGTTGAAAGAATGGCAATGATTTAGTTGACTGTACTATTTGCAATCTTTGTGTAAAGAAAATACGGGGTAGTAAAGGGCTTCTTAATCTTGCAAAAGAAGTAATTATTGGCTGGAAATAAAAGCCACGCTTCACATAGAACAAAGGGATTAAATTCTAACACATAGACTAATCAATTGTTCTAATTGGGGAAGTAAATCCTCTACCTCTTAGACATTTCAGATGAAAATGTCTTCCCCTAAAAGATATTAAATTGTTGGTCACAATCTGGGGGAAAACGGACAGGAGATTGTCTGTATAAGACATTAGAATAGATGTTCTAACGGTACCTTTTGACTTCTATAATGCAGAGATGAGTAATCTGTCTGCACAAACATTTCCAGTATACTCCCACTGGGGAAGTTCCTTTGCCATTAGGATATGTCTCCATCATAAAAGACTACAGTAGATAACAACCAGATGCTGCCTGTCTTCCCATATTCCTACTTGTATCACCATGGTAGAAACAACCCTTCTTTCAAGTCAGTCTTTCAGGAGTGCTTTTATTGAGCATCGAGGTGGGAATGGTTTCCCTTCCTCTCCCCAGTACATTAGCTTGAGCTAACAGCATCTTATGCTCTTTGCATCTAATGTGGTTACATTTGTACAGACATACAGCACTCCAGATTGCAATTGGATTTTTTGTGGTTTCTTGTTGTTCTGAATTGCACTGTAAAAGGCCTTTCTTGAGAAGTATGTTCTTTGACTTCTGCTCTTGTGGGTCTCACTAGAACCACATGGACTGCTGCAAAAAGAAGGGAGTTAACTCACCAGATTGCCTGTGTCTTTCTTCACCAAACCAAATTTGGCATTTGCTAAAAGTTTTCATGTCCTAGGAGGGTTCACAGGAGGGATGTTATCTGGAGAGATTCTGAAAGAGAAAGAGTTCTGCATTATCTGTTGCTCAGCATTGCCAAGAGAGACAAACAACACTGGAAAACCCACACATTCAGGCTCTTCAATTAGCATGCTGATCCAGCACAACTGTTTTGTTGTGCTTCATCAATATGCAGATCACATCCACCTTTCTCTAAAGCATCAGTGGAGCTCAAAGAAAAATATTAACAACACCTTCTATGAGATGAAAGTTCTGATTAGGTTCTGTTTCAGGTGCAAAACCTGCTCCTGGGATCTGCTTTGAGAGAGTCAATTCTGCTGGTGATCCTTATGGCAACTGTGGCAAAGATTCCAAGAGCTCCTTTGCCAAATGTGAACCCAGGTATGGTCTCTCCCTACAAACATGGGAACAGGGTCAAGGGTAATGGGAAAGGGATATAATATAACATTTAAAATTCTTTAACTAATCTTTGGTTTAATTTATCTCCTTCAGAGATGCTAAATGTGGAAAAATCCAGTGTCAAGGAGGGGCAAATCGACCTGTAATTGGTACCAATGCTGTTTCCATAGAAACTAATATCCCACTTCAGGAAGGTGGCAAGATTCTCTGTCGTGGTACCCATGTGTATTTGGGTGATGATATGCCCGATCCTGCTCTTGTACTTTCAGGAACCAAGTGTGAAGATGGAAAAGTAAGATTCTGAAATACTCCAAGCCAGGAGAACATCACTACCTCATGTTGCCAAGTTCTTTGTGCTAAGCTGACTGGGTTTGCTTTGGGGTTTTCTTTCTTTCCACAAAAGAATTGCTTATTCTCACACTGACTCAGCGTTCTACTCTCTTCTTCTGTCCACTGTTCTGGATTACAGGTTTGCAGTTGCAATACAAGTTGCTTAAGATTAAAAACTGCCTTTTTGAGGACAGTCCCAAGTACCTGCCTAAGTAGGCTAAAGGCTTTCTGTAAAATAAGTACAGCAAAACAGTGTAGGCTTGTTAGTGAATTTCTGAGGAGTTCAATGTATTCCAGTCTATGGCATTGCAAAATTGACATTAACTCAAAATGTGTTATATCTGCTGGTTCTGGCTCTCCCCCACTGTATTTTCTTGCAGGAAAAGCTATCTCTGTATGCACCATTAGCAAAAAAATATTAAACCCATTGATGTTCAGCCACCAATGGTGATTTTTACAATCGTATTTTACAAACTTTGTGAATTCTCCAACGTGAATGCAATCCATAGTTCATATGGCTGTCTCATTCTTAGCCTTTCTCTTGTGAGAAAAGAAACTGAGCAAGATGGGAGACAGCCATGAGTTTTTAAGGAGGGAGGAATGGAAAACAGCCCAAGAACTCTCGAAATGAAGAAGGTTTCCATACCCTCAGTGGATAACTTGCAGAAAGAAAGAAAAATTGCTTTGATAATTTGTTGTAAATTCAAGTGAGCCTTTGAATTTCTGAATGCTTTTGAATTGCATTGGATTATCACAGTGCACTGGGAACAGGTTTAAAATACATCCCTAGTGAAACTACAGTTCTGTTACAGGAAAACAACTCTAAAACATTTCTAAGTCAATCTGTTCTAAAACGTCTTTTCAAAGAAAACTCAATGTTGGGAAAGCACCCGGTTATGTTTTACTAATGAGTATTTAATCTTTCTAATCTATCTAATCATACACATACACGCTATAGAATACACAGGCTAATACTTATGAAATTGTATGTTTTACTTGGAGGACATTAGTGCATTTGTATTACGGATTAAGAATATGAATTTAAAAATTCTTGAGTTTTCTAAGCTGAAGATACCCAATTTGAAACACAGCCATTTTAATGTGATCAAAATTCTGGGTGCTACTGCACTATGAATATTTGAATTGAGAATGCTGCTGTAATCAGACCATATTCTCTACATGCATGCATGCTGATGCCAATTCACTCTAATTTCCTTTCCATTTTTCCTTCTCCCCAGGGGATAAGTGCCCTGATTAAGCATCCCTGTCATCTCCTTCAACAATATTCCCTGCTTAATGCTAATTATTGTGACTGACTTTAAGTATTACTGAATTGAACTGCATTTAAACATGAGCAAAACTGGGCAATGCCTTTTTTCCCCTTTTTGGGGAGAGGTCAGCATACCCTGGTAACAGCTACTCTAGACCTAATTTCTTCTTTTTTCAGTTTTGTGTAAGGTCCCATCTCATTGTTGACATCTTCATCAGTCTTTTGATTACTTGGTGGTATTATTAGAAGGTACTAATCTTGCTTTAACTCAATTTTCAGCTCTGTTGGCAGAGTAAAGTTTACTCCTAATAACTGGAAAACAAAACCAATTTTGTTACTTTGCATGTGTTATTTTTTTTAGTTTCCTATAAATTATTATTACACTTTAAATATGGTTGGTTTATAATTAACACCAAAAAAACTCTTAAGAAAGTCTCAGTTTTGCTGAAAAACAATGATGAGCCCATGTGTATCAATGGCCTCAGTTGAATATTTCGGCTGCCCTGGGTCCAGGTCCTGTGCTAGCATGAAAAAATATTGCACTATTGCTATGCGAATTCACACCCTGAAGGGACCTAAAACTTTCTTTGAACCATGGAATCAAGTAGGTTGGAAAAGACCTTTAAGATTGTCACGTCCAAAATCAGGAAGTATTATCTGCTGCTGTCAAGACATGGATGCAGCCAGATGAGGTCCTTGGAGGAAGCCTGCTCAGTGCATTCCTAGTCCTGAAAAAATGCAAATCACTGAGGTTTTTAATTGGCTTTAAAAATCCCCAAACCCCAGCAGCTCACCACTAGTTCCACTTCAGTGAAGCTGTGAGTGTTTATTTACACAAACTCAGCATGTCCACCAAATGTGAACTATATCTGAAATTCAGTATTGGCCTGGATGCCCATGGAGAGCAGGATTCAGCTTCCACAGATTTGGTCCTAAAAGCAGACGACACCTAATTCTGGTGCCCTTATCTTTTCGTCAATATAACATTGTCAATGCAGCATGTGTATTGGGAAATCTTTAGCTGCTGAAAGAACTGTTGATGAATGAGCAAATATACGGAGAGCGACATGATGCTTTGTGAGCGCCAGCAGTTCTGTCTCTATTAAAACTTCTTTTCTCTTCTCTTGCAGATTTGCCTTAATCGCCGGTGCCAGAATACAAGCGTTTTTGGTGTACATAAATGTGCAACAAAGTGCCATGGACGTGGAGTAAGCCTTATAGGAACACCTTTTTTTAAAATCAGTCAATAAACACTGGACAAGAAGTCATTTTGTGTAAAAGCTTTGGGGTCTAAGGTTGATTGTAATATATCAAAGTCACTGCAGTACTTTTTTATCACTTATTTCCAGTTTCAGCGTCACTTATAGAAAATGCAAGCAGTGAAATGACTTTTATTTAACAAACAAATATTTATCAGGCAGTCATTGTCTTAATTAACAACCTATCATAAATAGGAATTTTAAGTCTAAACTTCCTTCAAGAAGAATTCCCATTAATGTTGCAAAAAATGATAAATTTTTAATCCAGTTTCTATTTGGATAAAGAAAAGTTAAAATATGCATGGTGAGGCACTGGAATGGGTTGCCCAGGGAAGTTGTGAATGCTCCATCCCTGGCAGTGTTCAAGGCCAGCTTGGACATTGCCTTGGGTAGCATGGTTTAGTGGGAGGCATCCCTGCCCATGGCAGGGGGGTTGGAACTGGATGAGCTTAAGGTCCTCTCCAACCCTGACTGTTCTATGATTCTATGATTTTATGATTCGATGATTTGGAGTCAAAGGGAAAAGCATTTCCAAAAGTATTAATGTAGAATCATGGAATGATCTGGGTTGGAAAAGACCTTAATACTCATCCGGTTTCAACCTTTTGCCACAGGCAGGGACACTTTCCCTACACCAGGTTGCAAAACCACATTGATGTATTTCATGATGTGAAAGAGATGAGGGATGAAAAGCTTGATGATATCAGTTAATAATATCAAAGTGTTTTCAAGCCTAGCTTATATCGTGAAAATGTCAGTTATGGCTGGAATGTGCCTCAGCTTAGACTGGCATCTTTATGTCGTTACAATGGAGAACCTCCAGTGACTCCTGAATAGCAAAAAATGACCTTGTGGAATTGTAGATGGGAAGTCCTGTAGTGCTTTAATTTAAAAGGCAATGCTTAAGAAATTATATTTTTCATTATCTTGCTGTCTTTAAAAAGTAAATCTCTGCTTTTCATTTTACGTGACCATAGCTGGTCTAAGCTATGCGAATGATAGTTTAACACTGCAGATACCGGCAGTGTAGTCTCTCTGAAAGCCTGCCAGCTGACCTTGCAGATAAATGCATAGTTTCAAACTCCTGTGAACTCACTGTCTTACTGAGAAACCCATTTTTTAACCTATTGTGTGGTTTCTCCACGGTGCTTGTGGATCGATGATGGTCGGTGTTAGGCCAGAATTAAGGACCGTGTTGACAACAAGCCCTAAGCCCCAGATCTTTATTTAAAGATCAATTTGAGCGCCTACATGTGACCATGCCATCTCTGTGCTGTGCAACAAAACTTTTGAACCCGTTCATTTCGTGTATTCTTTAAATACAGTATGAGCTTTAGCCTCTGTATAAGTCATAGCCACTATTTGGGTGGTAGAAGTAAGCAGCAGGCCTGTTTTTGATGGGTGTTTTGAACCATGGGATCACCTGAAGGAAAAGCCATGAGTCTTCCAGCTCCTTTTGCTCCATGCAGCAGGAACAGGCTGATGTTAATGATGGACTCCAGTCCTCAGGAGCTATCTTGTTCTGCAGGGAGCATTTAGTAAATCAGGTCTTGCTAGCTGTTCCTTTACCCAGATTAAACCCACCAGAACACTGAGGGCTGTGTCTTTATAGACACTACAGGTGTGGTATCAAAGGGAGGGTTTCTTCAGCCTTCATTCCAGTGGAAAAATCACTCTGCAACCTAGAGCAAGCCCTTGATGAGTAGGAATGCTAAAGTGGGCTGACAAAACTTTGCAGCCTTAGCAGAGAGAGACTCTTGTTCCTGTGAAGGCAGAAGGAACAGAAGTTAGACAGCAGATAGTGCTGCTGCTGAGGGCAAAGAGAGAGAATAAGTCTTAAGAGGTGTGTCATTATCCTCATGTTGCTGAAGTTTTTAGCTGGTGCAATGCAATTACCTGCCAAATAAATAAAGCTTTTTTTAGCATCCCCATTACTCCATGGTGTGCACTCAGAGTTGCTCTCTGCCATCTTAGTTGTGTTAGCAAACAAACACCAGAACATCTCTTTTCTTCTGTAAGTTTTACTTCTTTCAGATGTTTCACTATGTGATTAGGAGGCCTTGTCAGCCACTGCTGCTCTCAGATTTGTGTTGAGCCATCTGGCTTGTTTTGCAGGTCTGTAACAACAAAAAGAACTGTCACTGTGAGGCTGACTGGGCCCCCCCTTTCTGTGACAAGCCTGGGTTTGGTGGCAGCTTGGACAGTGGACCCATTAGGCAAGCAGGTCAGTAGTAATTCATGCTTTACTTGTTGTTTCCATGATAAAGAGTGGAAATACAAAGTGCTGTCTTGTAAGTGATGAGCTTGCAAGATTGGGAAATAAAGCAGTAAATCAAATGGCTTAATCCAAATACTTTGTCACCAGCTTGATAATTTAGTGTAGCAAAACCAAGGCAGAGTGCATCAATTTTCTTGCATAACAAAAGGCACAGTGATCCTGGCAGGTTTTCTCTTTGCCTTTCTTTGCCTGCCTTTCCTTTCGTTGCCTTTCCTTGACTTTCTTTGCCTTTTTTTGCCTTTCTTTTGCTTTCTTTGCCTTTCTTTGGCTTTTTCTTTGTCTTTCCTTGCCTTTTGTTTCATTACTTTGCCTTCCCTTGCCTTTTGTTTCATTACTTTGCCTTCCCTTTCCTTTTTTTTTTCTCCAAGATACATAGTCAAGTCTAGTAGCTGACTGTAATAAGTAGGAAATGGTATTGATTTAAGCTGAGGGTGAGGAGCTAACCCCTACACTTGCTGTAACCTTATTGCCACGGTGGATGAACATTCCAGTACTCTTGGATTCACCTTGAGATATGCCAAGCTCCAGTGTTCTCCAAGGAGTCCATCAGGACAGAAATACCTTGTACACACAACCTATTCCTATAGTCATGTGCCTAATGGAGAGTGGCTACTGCAGTGATTACACGTGCAAATTTAGTGCATAATCAACAATCAGGAATCGCTTTCATATTGTTCTTCCAAGGAGGACCTTTTGTATTGTGGGAAATAGCAGATTTCTGTCTGTGTCCGATTACAACTACATTTTATAGATAGCTTCCACACATTTAGCGAAGTTGCCCTCACACATGATAGTAGCAGGAGATGTGCATTTTCTACAATTTGCATTTCAATTTCCCCTTGCTCAGTCTGCGGAACATTGGCTGTAGTATCTTACTTCACCTTTGGCCAACCTCCGAAAGAATTTGCTTCTACACATTGTGAATTTTATAGGATGTGATAATCGTCACATGCCAGTTTTCCTCCAGAGTGCTGTAACTTTAGTGACTTCCATGGAGATGTTCCTGATTTATGTCTGAGTACGTGACAGGACAAGCAGTCTACTCACACATCTATAAACTATAAACTTGCTGGAAAATGATCTGCACATTTTCGTGTGAATAAGACTATTCAAAACCAAAATGGATTGGATTCTCTGCATGCCAAATCCTGCCGTAGATTGTAATTCTGGATTTATGACATCAGGGCCATTTCCATGACAAAGCTTCACATTATAATTTCACTGTTGAAAAATCTTTTTAAATACCTACCAGTCAGTAAGATAGCAAAGAAACCGTGCTCAGGCACTGAACAAGGGAGATTACGGGTGTGTTAATGTTTCCTTTTGAGATTTGCTCTAAAGCATTATAGTCCTTCTCCAGCTTACCTGAAAGCTGAGTACCCAGGGAGCTACAATATGTATTATAATGATGGGCTGCATAGGCAATGCTAACTGGAGAAGACAAATATAAGACATCTTTGATAAGCCTTGTGTTTTGTGTTTCGGAAGCAAACACTTCAATTTAACAGAAAATTCTTTTAACAGTAGTTTAACATAGTGGGGTAGTTTCACCGTGTTTCTCTAATGACAGTGCTACATTCAATAATACTGGGAATACTGGGAATATACAAATATGGAGATGCTGCAGGGCTGGAGCAGCTCTGCTCTGGAGCCAGGCTGAGAGAGCGGGGCTGGGGCAGAGGAGAAGAG
>JANRGW010033781.1:0-38914 GCA_024733675.1 Psilopsiagon aymara
GGTTCAAACTGAAACAGGGGAAGTTTAGATTGGATATGAAGAGGAAATTCTTTACTGTAAGGGTGGTGAGGCACTGGAATGGGCTGCCCAATGAAGCTGTGAATATTCCATCCGTGGCGGTGTTCAAGGCCAGGTTGGACATAGCCTTGGGTGACATGGTTTAGTGTGAGGTATCCCTGCCTACGTCAGGGAAGTTGGACCTAGATGATCTTCAGGTCCTTTCCAACCCTAACTGTTCTATGATCTATGATAAATGAAGTATTTTGGCAGAATCCCGCAGTGGCTGTGCCCTGTGTCTGCCTGGGAACACTGCTTAGCAGCAAGAAGGGTGTGAAGGAGCCACTGTCCTCCAGCATGTGGCTGGGAATTATGTTTTCATCACTGTGTTTTAGAGTTCAGGTCGATGTACATCTGTGAAAATTTAACTTTTTGTGGGATCCCGTAACAACTACCTTAATGGCTTTCGTTTATTTCAGTTTTCCCCTGTGATATATTCTTGTATCACCAGGGCAGCTTTTGTATATTTTGGGAGAAGAAATTGCAAAAAAATCTCACACAATTTCTCCCTTTTTTCCTTCTGATAGAAAGGTAATATTTATTTTTTTTTTTTCTAGTGCTCTGCAAGTCTGTCTGTACAGGACCATTTTTAAAACCTCTGATGGCTGAAACTCCACCTTGAGGGAACATGGTGCAAAGGAACATTTTCTCATTAATCTCTTGGGTCCTTCTTTCTCTGGGTTGCTCTAAATGTGTATGGTTACATGGTGCAAAGGAACATTTTCTCATTAATCTCTTGGGTCCTTCTTTCTCTGGGTTGCTCTAAATGTGTATGGTTGTTGTTGGAGTTAGTTGGGTTACATCTCAAAACCCAGTTTTTAGGGTGGCAGCGCCCCAGGTGCTGCTATTTGTAGATTTCTTGAACAGAGCTGGATTTTACAGCTTTAACTATTGGCAGTTCAGTGATTTTTTTATTGGTATGAGATATATTCTCTACCACTGTAGCGGTCGCTGGGAAAATATGATCTGATGAAATTGTTGGCTTGAAAGGCAGTGATGCTGTTTTGGCCACACAGGGGGTGTGCTGCTTCTGCTACTGAATGGTGCCAGGATATTTATTTTGGACTATTCTGCTGTCTCCCTGTTCTTAACGATTTACTGTGGTAAAATCTGCATTGGTGGGCTTTGCAGATATTCTTGAAAGCCTACTAGGGAAGGAGCAAGAGCAGCTGTAAACCCCTTACCTCAAACAGGGCATACCACTGGCAATTAAAATTGGTGCAGCTCTTCCTCATGCTGATTACAACGCTTATTTAAGCTTTTGTATGTTATTTCCTGTTTCCAGTTCACTATTTTAAAGGACTTTGTAAGCTTCTTAGTTTGTCTTTCAGCATTGACCTGGCAACCAAAGTGACTGTCTGCACTGATTTATCTGTTTCTCTGCTCTCCCCCTTTACTGTTCAAGAGGCAGTTGTTAAAGATGCTTTCTGCTATCTGAGCAGACTAAGGGCTTTCCTCCTCCTTGGTTGGGCTGAGCAGTGGCTTCCTGTGCTGCCCCAGTCTCTTTGTGGCAGGAGCAAGCATGTTTGCTCCAAAAGTGCCCGTCTGCATCTCCCTTTAGCTGTTACATCCCTTCAAAATGTGGAATTGGAAACTTCCCTCCCACCTTACAATACTCATATGAGTGTAACAAGCATTCAGATGTCCGTGAGTAATCCTAATCCCAGCTCTCTGTCTCTCTGGTGAAACAGAACACTACTTTCTTGTGCTCTGTGCTGCTTTTGTGAGCCCAGAGCAGAGCAGCTCCTGCTGCCTTTCGTGCCTTGCACAGTGAGCACATTCACGGACAGTGGCCCTGGCATGGCAGCAGTCCATTGTGCGGAGTGGAGGAGCTTGTCCGCTGTAGGGAGAGCTGGGGCTAAGGAAAGGTGTCAAGAGGGAGCACAACCTTTATCATGGGTTACCATGCTGTCTTGCCACCCTTAAAACACTTGTGTTTTCCTTTTTTGTGCATGCAGTATTGAAGAGTAACACATAAACAAGGCTTTCTCCTATCCTCTCAATGTTCTTCTTTCTGTTCCTCACAGAATACTCTTGAATCTTGAAATAATTAGCTACAAGAAATGTAAACCCATATTTGCTCCCTAATAGCAGTTATTCTGACAACATGTCTCCGTGGCTTTCCTGTAACTTACTACATAGAGAGCGTTCTGGTTCTGCCAGGCATTTTGCTATTATGCCTATGTGATGTGGTTGTATGGGCAGAATAGAAATCTTGGTTCCTAATGCTAAGAATGGGAAACAGAACGAAATGACAAATTTCAATTTAAACTCAGGATGAACTACGATAGGACAAGGGAGCTCACTCCCAAGATTAAAAATATGAAAAAATAAATGCTGATATGAAGGAGAAACATTAAATACAGATATCCAAAATAATGTTGCAGAAACCTCATAAATACTTTTCAATGGCATAGTAAATTCTTTTCTGTAGAAAGAGAAAAATTCTTGGTCTTGCTTTATTGCAGTAAATCCCACAAACATCAGTAAAATCAATAGCATGGCACTTGCAGGAAGCAGCAACACTTTTTCCGTGATTAATAGTGCTGCTTCTAGGTAAGGAAAATGTAAACCAGGTTTGAATCGTGGTTTTAGTAGTGCAAGCCCTTTTGTAAGGGCATGAGCCTTTCTGTAGCCATCCCATGGTTGTATTCATACTGGCGTGGGGATAGGAGTGCAGGAAGGCTGACCAAAAGTTGGGTTTTTTTTTGGTTGAAAGCTTTGGTGGTTCCTTAAGCAAAATATCCAACTGTGCAGTGAAATCTTGCAAAATCTATGTAAAGCAAGAGCTGTCTGAATTTTGCTGATGGTGCAGTACAGAGGATAGTATCTTCAGGATGTTGATTAGTCCTCACAACCAAGAAGTCTCATTGAGTCTCCAGGTTTAACAGTGCTCTAGCATTAAGTGGACCTCTAAAAGGCAAGGGGAGGGACCATTATTTGCTGTGCTCAGAATCTCCTAGAGTTGCAGCCAATCCTATCAGTATAGGATCTGGCGACTCCCCCATGGGAACTGGCAGTAAGTGCTGGGACTCTGTGAGCTGCTACATCCGTTGTGTGAGCATGCCTGCTAGGAGGTGGAAATCACTGGGAGAAATTCCATCCTAACCCAGCAGTGCTGCTGAAGTCAGGGCTGCGTGTTCACTTTGCCTTGTCTTCCATTTGTTTGTGTCTCAAAGCACTATTCAAAGAGCATGATCTTTCAGTTTGTGTGCAGTCTCCAGATGAAGACCTTTGTTGGTTGTCTGATATGACTACATGCTGCACAGTGATAATATTGCTGGCGAGTGCAAAGGACGTGTCTGAATACTGAAGTTAACTCTTTGCTTAGCAAGAAGTGAGACAGGCAAGAACAGAGAAGGCAGCTCGGGCAAGGAGCAAGGGGGTTTGGGAGAGTATGGGTCCTTTTGCCAGTGTACTTCAAGGAAGATTTTTGAGCATTGTACATCTCACCCTCCCTCGATGCTCATGGTCCTGATCATGCTTCCTGAGAACTAAGTTGTTGGGGGATCTTCTGCCTGTGATGGCACAGTCTGCTTGGCAGTGTGGCTGCCTGAGTTTGTGGCTGCTGGTGAACTGGTGAGAGAAGTGCATAGATCAGTGAATCAGATGGGAGTTCATGTTCCATCAAGATCTCAGACCTGCTTCTGTTCACATAAGTGAATGGTTGATGGATCAATGTGCTTATGATCACTGTAATTGACTGATTTTCTTATCTCCTTACAGGAAGATGTTTTTGGCCAAAGAGGCATGCTTTTCCCTGGTTGACTCATTATTCTTCTCTAGCTACTCCATTCCTAAATACCCATCCTTCCGCTTTCTTGTTGGTCCAGTATTTTTGCAGTGAGTGCAGTGTAACAGCTCTGTGGGGTCAGGTGGTACATGGGTGGAAGCTGTTGATGGGGAAAAAATCCGCAGTCTGGAGAAATGGGGTGAGCAGCACTGCAGAGGGAGTTAGAAGAGACTGTAGAACTGGTGATGTGGGGGGGTGAGCTCCTACTGGTGGAGGCGTTCTTGGAGGCAGGTTGCGCTACTGAAGTAGAAACAGGGTTGTTAAAATCGGAGAGTGGGCTTGTTTGCACCCATGCTGAGATGTCAGTATGCCATCCCAGCCCCAGGTCTGGGCTGCAGCAGGAACTGGATCAGGTCATTGTTGGCCTTGCAGCACTGCTAGAAGCTGCACATATCAAAGCCATACCAGAGTGTGAAGGTCTTGTGCCCTTGGGTGCTTCTTGCTTAACATCCCGTGTGCTTCTACCTGGATATGGCAGTACATGAGAAGAATGTTTTCCCTTAGATCAAAATCTATCTTGTGGTCTGCTTAGGTATCTAATGAATTTGAGAAGCTTGATCAAAGCAGACAGTTTTGTAGCCTTAAGGATGCTGAGACTGGACTTGTCCAACCCGAAGGTCATTCCCAGCACAACAGATAAGGTGCTAGTTCCAGCTTTAATAACTGGATATCCAGAAGGGCTGCAGTTATCTTGGATCACTGTTCGTGTTACATTGTCAGATGCTCAATCTGATAAGCCTGGAGAAGGGGAATCTTCAGTGGAAGATAAATGAGATTGCACTGCAATCTAAATGAAAACCATTTTGGCAAGAGATATCTGTGAATCCCAATGTAATGTGCAGTTCTTGGGCTTGGAAGTCAATTTTTCCTGAAAATATTGGAGTATAAAAAGTACATCCTAGCTTAAAAATAAATAAGGATATAGTAAAGCGTCCAATATGTGCTAGGAGAAAAAAGAAAAAAAAAAAGGTGGTTGAAGAAACCATTTGTTAAAAGCTTTGTTGCAGGTAATACTAGGTAAACAGAGAACAGATTTTAGTAAGTGATAATAAAATCTTTGAGGAATGAGCTATTTGCACTTCAGGGTGACAAATATTAGTGGGTCTGAGGAAACCCAGCAGTGTAAAGACTTATTACTGAGCTCCACCCATGGGTTCTTTTTCTGTCCCTGAAAACCATATGTGAATATAGATGGAGATAAATGGATGTGAAACGTTACTGTGCAGGCACCCTGAACTTTAATTCAGAGCACTTAATATCATCTGATCTATCTTTGCATCAAAGGAAAGAGGTGAGTAACCCATGGGGACCTAAAAACAGCTAAAAAAAAGCAGTAACGGAAGAAAAAAATAGGTATAGACAAATTATTTCTTCTTTTTTTTGAGAGTAATTGAGTGCGTCTGTGCTGGAGAAAAAGGAGGTTCATATCCTTAAAGAAGATGAAAAGCTAGGGTTGTTTCAATGTGTGGTGACCTAATATATGGTCATGGCTGACATTCAGATCTGTTGGAGAGAGCTGCCAGTTTGGATTCATTCTGCCTATTGCTCCTCTGGCATGTGCTGCCATCACGTCTCCTTTTGAAGTCTGACCTTAACAGGGGAGAGATCCTATTTAAGAAAGATGGGTTAAATTGTCCCCTGGCATTGATTCTCCTCCTATGCTGGTTTATAGGAGTTGGCACCTGGTTGGGTTAGACCCCACATTTTGGATGGCTAAAATTAAGTGGGGTGAGTCCCACAGAAACTTTTTTTAGCATCCCTGGCCATCTTTGATAACTTCTTCTGCAAACTGGGCTTTCCCACCAGCTGCCATCAG
This sequence comes from Psilopsiagon aymara, assembly GCA_024733675.1. NCBI lineage: Eukaryota > Metazoa > Chordata > Aves > Psittaciformes > Psittacidae > Psilopsiagon > Psilopsiagon aymara. The sequence continues at coordinate 5,667 of JANRGW010033781.1, forward strand.
AGTCCAAAGGTGACTGAGAACCTCTCAGAAATAACATCTATGCTTTTCACTCAAGCATCTCATATGTAACCTGACTATACATCCTGCGTCCCAGAGGGACAGAGGTAATCCACTCTGGGGATGGGTTGCATGGCATTTTGTGCTAAGGCGCTTATTGCGATTAATGCGCTATGGCAAAATTTTCAGATATCAAAAACCAGAATTGCAACAAGCAGCAAATGTAGCCTGATGCAGCGTCTGCAGAAAACCCCTGGAAAATAAGGCCAGATATTGAAAATGGAGGATGTGAAGTGATGCTTGCTGCTAAACAGCTAGTAAAAAATGACATAGGCAGCTCTGACCAGCTGTTTCATAAGCTAATGGGTTATTGTCTTACTGGTTATTTTGACTTGAGTTATTTTTACCTGTTAATTTGCTTGTTGATCTAGGAATAAGTTGTTGAATAAACATCTCAAGACAGGGTGAAGTGCAACAAGTATGTAGGAAAATGCCATAGTTTGACAAAATGTGTATTATTTTCTGGAAATAGTCCATAATTATAGTCAGTGAGATACTGTGATGGATTCTCCGCTTGACCATCAGTCAAGGTCTGAATTCCATTTGTGGTTTCAGAATATTTCCCAGAGATGTTCCTGATTGTTGGGGGAATAAAGACTATAATTTAATCAAGGAACCAAGGTCTGAGTGAGGGGGAATTTGTCAGAAGTCACGACATCCATATTTGGTCTTAAGTTGGAACATCTCAGTATGTGAGTTACTGTACTGACAGTAGTTGTTGAGTGCAAAGGAGGACTTTCTTGACACTTTTGTGGTGCTGGTAGAATACTGTTATCCCCCTTAAATCTTTCTCTTGGTCAGAGCAGTGGTATAAGTCAAAATGATCTTTGTCCACTTGAAGAAGATGGCAAATGTGATTCTGAAAACTGGAGTTGTAAAAATGAAGTAGGTAAAAAATATATGGTTTCAGGTCAAATCGTGGAGGCAGAAAGACAACTTTCCATTCTTGAAGTAAATCAGGAATAACTTAACTGAAATCAGTGGGCTGATAAGTACACAGGAAGAATTCCAGATCATATGAACCAAAAATATATGGTCTCCTGAGGCACTGCAGTTTAAGTAGGCGTATGTTTCCTTCATCTTAGCTGAGCATGGGTTTAGGTTCAGTTTATTTAGTTTTACTGGCTGACCTTACTGGTGCTGTGTAGGTTATGGACTATATTTTCATTCATCTCTCAAAGCTGAGAACTACAGGACTGTTTCTCGTGACCAGACCTTTCCTTTTCTGTAGTGACAGAGCTCCAGTGTAGTGGATCTTCATTGTGTTAAACCAAATGAGAATTTACCTTTGTTTCAGATACAGCATAATAAATGAATGCTTTGTGCACAAATGCATGGGGCTATCCTAGCCTCCCTACTTCCTTCTGTGGTGTGCTTCCAGACAGCTCAGGTGTGCTGTTGGCAATAATTTTGTCTGGTCAGAGGATTTCTGGCCAGGCTGGGATTTATAATGAATTACTGTGATAGTTGATGAGAGGGAGGTTTTTACAAGTGTTTGGAGTGAAGTGTCTGAATGTGTTTAGTAATTCTTTATCTAGGTTGGAACAAGTTTGCAGAAGATAGATGTTATCACTGGGGAGCTGTGCTGAAGCTGAACCCAGAAATCCAGTCACTTCATTAAGTACTGGAAGGTTTTAGGACTTTAAGATCCAAGGTTTCCTGTCTATAATCATATCCTCAGGCATAATGGTATCTGTTTGTCTTCTGTTTTCCTTTCTATTTCTCATACGCCTTTGTATTGTAGGACTAAAACTGGATTCCTTTTACTGACTCATTTCTTTGCTGTTCCTATTTGTTTGTCGCTGTTATAGCCACCTACAAGGAAACCCTCTGTCTCTGAAGCCTTTCCTCTCACTTTCCTGTCTTTCCTCCCACTATTTCAGTTATTATCCTTGTGAAGCATCAGGTTTACATCACATTAAAGAGAAATTACGGTTATGAAAACTAAAGAGTAATTAGAATTATGTAGTTTTCAATGCCATTGAGTCAAATGGCAGAGGCAAAGATGTTCATAGTAAAAATGTCAGGGGAGAAAAACCTGTCAGCTGCATTTCTTAAACTGCCTTACTGATGTCATGCTGTTGTAGTTTATTATTTATGTAGCACCAGAGCTGTGCCTGGCACTTTAAGCATGAATGAAAAGATGTAGGTTAGACTTAACACACAGTAAGCTGCAGAATGTGGATAGGCAGCTGTGTGTACAGGACCAAAAAAAAAAATCCTGTTTTTCCTGAAGTGGGAGAAGGAAAATGTGGACACATCTTTGGACTTTTTAGTGACTTTTTTGTTTTGTTTTGTTTTTTCTATTAAAGAAAATTGAGCGGCAGTTCATTATGAAGGTTTTAATTCTGTCTGGACCTTTAGACTACTGTTTGCAAAGTGTGAGATGAGAGATTTCTGAATTAAGAGGCTGTGATTATTAGGTGTGGAAGATCTATCTGATTCCTGTAAATACATGTCTGTGGGAATATGTGACAGGAAAAAGAACAATTTAGGCACCAGGCTAGAACTGAAAAATGTACAGAAGGACAAAACTAGGTATAGGTAAGGTTATGCTGAGACCTTTGGAGGTGATGCCCAACCGTCTCAACCATAAGCCCTGGAAAGATGCACAGGGTGGGTTTCATAAGACCAGAAAGCCGAAGTTACTGCTCAGATGTTTTGTGGAAAACTAAATGTGACGTGGATGAAGGTCTCTGATACTTTTTCACGCAGCTGGTATTCCATGCAATGGGCTGATCCACCCTGGTTCAGAAATGGAATCTACCGTGAGAAGCAGTGTCCCTCACAACATCTAACTACTGGCTAATTAATCCTGGACCTTTAGTTCCTTTTGAGTATTGGTTCGGACCTTATGCAGGAGCTCCCCAGGAAAACCTGTTTAGCTTTGGCCACACATCATGGTTTTGAGGTTCATCCCTGTCTTCTCCAGCACATCACCACTGAGGGAGATGTGGATCCCTGGGGAAATAAGCACTGCAAAATACTGTTGTGTTCTGAGGTCTGTTTTGAGGCTGAGGTTCAAAATCTCTTCCATTCTCAAAGGAAAATCCCATGCCCATAACCCTCATCCAATCAGTATTGGATCAATGGAGGAAACTCTAAAAATAAAGCAAGACAAAGAAGCTATTGATGTAGCTAATGGAGTTCCTTCAATACAGAGAGCTCTGAAGATCAATGCTACCATCATATTGTGAAACTCCTGTTTTGTGCAAACTCTAAAATATGTTTGTACTTTGCAACAGTCTTCACTATGAAAGTAAGTGCTGTAAGGTCATCAATGTTATGGTGTGGGTTTGCAAACAAATGTGAATACCAATGGATATTGCAAAGGAGAAATGTGTTAAGAGATGTTCAGTTGTATCCATGGGAACTAATAACTCCATGATAACCAGACCTGGGTCATTCGTACAACACCTGTAAATCATTTTCAGTCACTTCACAAAATGTCTGGCTTCACCATGATAAATCCTGTGATGTATGCAGGCGGGCTTAGGGGCAAGGGCAAAGCACAAGGCCTTTGTCAGAAACCACCAGGGATCCTGTGCCAGAGCTCACACAAGATGAACCAAAGCTCAAGGACTGGGGTGGATGGAGAGTAAATATCAAAGGTGTCCGCCTCTCCATGTGTCCTGAATCTGTGGCATCTTCTGCTGCTCTTACTGATGAAATACTCCATCTTTCTAAAGCTACAGGCTAAAAAGAAAGGAATCTGCCCTTGTCTTTGAAATAACTTTTCTCCCTTCTTCATTAATCAGGAAAGCTGTTACAGCTCTTGACGGTGCTCTGGAGCAAAACAAAAGAGCTTAATTCACTAATAGGACCTAATGCATAGTTAAATTCTGCAGTGAGTCAGTCTATTTATCAGGACAGTTTAACTTGAAAATTAGTCATGTGGAAAGATTTTGTTGGCATTTGTAGAGTGCCTGAAAAAGGGGCATATGTACTGTGAGGACTTTGAGAACAGAAGTCTCACGCTTCTCGGATGTGGTGAATTTATTTGAAAATCAGGTCATTTCTCTGCTCATATAGTTGAGGTGATGAAGGTGTAAAGTGTCTACTGATACAATAGTACAAATAAATTCTTCTCTGGCCCAAGGCAAGAATGAGGCGTTTGCAGTGCCCAGGCAGTCCCTGTTCTTACCCTGGGATCTGTGAGGCTTCTCTATCATTGCTGTTTTAAAAAAATACAGAAAGTGTGCTTTAGATAACACTGTTGTGGCATTTATTTTTTTAAATGTCCAAGCCTGGAGTTCATGATTTCTGTATAGTTGATGGAGGAAAAAAGGTATTTAAGTCCTTTTTTTAGGCATTCATTGAGTGCTCTCAGTCCATAAGAGGTATGTACCTGGTAGCAGTGATGTGGAGAGCCTGGGCTTCATGTGCAGGCACTTAAACCAGGTAGTGCTTGGTGTATGTCTCCCCTATGCACTTGCAAAAGGAATGAAACACCCAAGAACAGAAAAATGTGAGCTCTGTCTTGCTCTGTCGGGAACTTTTCTAAGGTTGTCTCTTACTCCCATGTGCCTCCAGAAGGCAGTTCATACAAATTTTTGGGCATCTGCCCTGTGAATGGATTCCATGTGTCATCTGGAGGCAGCTGTGGAGTAAAAGGCTTGTGGCAGTGTGATGTACAAGGCCGCGCCCTGAGGTTTGCATGAGTGCTTGGGAGCCATCTAAGCAGGCTTCAGGAAGAGGATGAAGTGCATCATCTTGACTTAGCAGGGCTGCTAGAAGTCTGATATATAGTCAATATGCTGGAATGCACTGTTTAAAACCCAGATAAAGGCTTTCAGAAAGGCATTATCTGCAGTTCAAGGATACTTCAGGGGAAAGAAAGCCCATGGCTGCCATTTTTAAGTACAGTATATTGTGACTGCTTGTGTGGCAGGTGGATACAGAAAACACGCAGATTTAGTGATGGTATCTGTCATGAAATGTTCTTGCAAATATAAGAACGTGAAATGTTCTTAGAGATCCAGCAGAAAATTCTATTCTTGGCTTCCATGCTGCTCGCCAGGATGAAGCAGAGCAGTTCCACTGAAACAGCACTGCTATGGTCCAGTTGAATCATCTCCAGGCCAATTACTTGACAGGCTTATAATGGCCTAGGTGGTAGAGTTTGCCTTATACATCCCATTATAACATCTGAGTTTTGATAGCATATAACTGAGTGACATTTTCAACTCTTCAGGCTTCAATTTTCCCTTTAGAGAGTCCTGCTATGACTCAGGTTTTGAGGAATATTTCAGCTAATATGTTTCAGCCATTTGACAAAATGAGAGTAAGGAAAATGATGTCATTTTGCTCATCTTAAAAGATATGCTTAGGGCCATTTACCTGAGGCAGCTTTGGCACCTTCATGCTATAGTGCAGTGCCTTGGTAGTTAACAGCGGTGCATGCTTTTCGTGTAAAAGATGCTCATATTTGACCAAGTTACAAGTGCCAGAAAATCTAAATGTTTGACAAGTAGAGATTTATGGGAGCTTTTTCTAATTCAAAAGCAGAGAGAACAGGTCTCATAGAAGTCATATCAGTGCATCGAGGAGGGAAGAGTAGGGTGGGAGGACTGGGAGGAAGCCACAAGGTGTATTAGAGGATGGGGACTAACTGTTAAGACACAAAGCATTGTACTGCAAAACATGAATTTCTGGGTTTGGACCCAGAGGAGATACACGTTGGCAGAGAAGAGATTTTCAAAAGCACTTAGTTCTCCAATCTTTATTGATTTCAATGTATAAATGGTGACTTGGACACAACTAGATAAGTATGTGTGCCTTAATACACCTTTAAAATTTCATCTTTGATCAATTATAGGAGATGGTCTTAGAGAGAAGAAACCCACAAGGATAGGAATATCTCTGTGCAGTGGAAAACATGGTCATAGCGTGAAAATACCAGCTCTGGCACAGGTGCATGAAGGGAATATGGAGAAACCTTATGTTCTCATTTCCTGAATGAGAGTTAGTGCTTTGGAAGAGCAACATATGGGCAAGTAATTGAAGATCATTGTGATAGTCATCCCCAGCAACCAGAAAAACCTAGCTCTTGAATAATTCTCAGCATGTAATGCTCATAATGTGCTTGGTCTGGAATAAGAAGTTATTTCTTAAAATAATTAGATGGTGTTATTTTTGTTCACTTCTGCGGGATGTATCTGAGAAAAGAATGACCAAAACTCAGATATGAATTCAGTCTGTGAGTTGGCATGTAGAATTGTAAAATAAGCTTTGTGGCCATGTTACTGTGGCTTAACAAGTCCTGCCAAGCCTGGAAGAGGAGGTTTACAGTGATGGATCTGCTCACATATGGCAGCTCTTTATGAATGATAGCTGGTTGTGTTGAAACTTGAAATACTGCTGATCTTTAAACTGACAGAGGGTAGGTTTAGATTAGATATTAGGAAGAAGTTGTTCCCTGTGAGGGTGTTGAGGCGCTGGAACAGGTTGCCCAGAGAAGCTGTGACTGCCCCCGCCCTGGCAGTGTTCAAGGTCAGGTTGGATGGGGCTTGGAGCAACCTGGTCTAGTGGAAGGTATCCCTGCCCATGGCAGGGAGGTGGAACACAATAATCTTTGAGGTCCATTCCAGCACAAACCATTCTGTGACTTGGAAGCAAACTGGTAATTCGGGAAACATCCATGATTCCATGAGCTGTTCCAGCTCTGCTTGGAGATTGCTGACCCCCTGTTCGGGTGGATAAATAATCAGCTGAATACCAAAAGGGACAGGTTGGGGACCTGGCACAGTGGGCTGTTTCTTTGACTCTTTGGGGATTAACATTGTCTACTCATTGCGTCTTCACAGACCTTGGTTTTGCCAGCTGCAGTACTTTCTACTGTAGGTTTTTTATTCTGGTTGTGTTTCTAATTGGGGATTAGGGCTGATGGAAAAATGCTGAAGATGATGGTCTGCATCTTCGAGCCCCTGTGAGATATACCAACAACTAAGCAAAGAGATGTGGTGGAGGGGTTGTGCTTCCTGTGTGTGGTAACACACGAGAAGTTGGTCAAGTGGAGGTGTCTGCACATATCTCAAATTTGTCTAATTACTCATTCCAGATACTTTTCTACTTTGCTTTTAATTATTGTTTCTACCAAGACTTAATACCTGGACCTAAAGAATAATTACATAGCAGCTCACTTAACACCCCTGCCCTTGAAAGACTGTGAAACCTACAATATATCTGTTTCTTACCTGTAAGATCATTCATTCTTTAATTAACATTTCTGGAATACCATTACAAATCTATTTGTTCTTCCTCTTTCTTCTTTCTCTTGTTGCTCTTGAGTTCCTCATTTTTCATTAGTGTTGTTTTCTCTTGAAATGAAATTGTAATTGGTGATCTGAGCACCGTTTTGATAACCTTTAGAGCAGGATGGTGTGTGGTGCTGCCTTTGAGCACAGAGCCAGCTGTTCTCTCCTGCAGGCACAAAGTGGGCTTCTGCACCTTGTTGCCTTAAGCTGATCATTACCTTTAGTTAATAAAGAGAAAACAAATCTGAACAAAACCCAGACTCTTCTGTAGAATTTGTTTGTTTTCTTTTGCTGTGTCTGTATGCTGCTGTGGTTTTCTAATGGCGCCCGTCACTGTATTATCTGAGTGTCTGGTCAAACTGTGATTTTTCTTTTCCTGAATTCAAGGGAGTCCTTCAGCCACCTTTCCTGTACAGCCATATAGCATCTACTTGCTCTTCCAATCCTGGGTATTGCATTTATATTTACAATATAGACTTTTTGCAAGGGCGTGTAGGGGTAGGACAAGGGGTAATGACTTTAAATTGAAAGAGAGGAGATTAAATCAGATATTAGGAAGAAGTTGTTTCCTGTGAGGGTGACGAGGCACTGGCATAGGCTCTTCAGAGAAGCTGTGTCTGCCCCATCCCTGGCAGTGTTCAAGGCCAGGTTGGACAGGGCTTGGAGCAACCTGATCTAGTGGAAGATGTCCCTGCCTGTGGCAGGCAGTTGGACCTAGATGATCTTTAAGGTCTCATCAAACCCAACCCATTTCAGATGTCAGACAGACCTGACCCTCAGTTCCAACAGCTATAAATACCAACTCGTTTCTAGAAAAAGCACATTCAACTTGGGGGTTTGGAGCTGGATGATATTTAAGGCCTCTTCCAACCCAGACCATTCTATGATTCTATGACAAGCGTGGAGGCTTCTGCCAGGTCGACTCACCTAAGCAAAGGTCTGGATCTTTGGGCTCTCCACAAAGTCTTCCTGGCTTGGGGCTCACTGGGGACTGCTCAGCAAAAGTAGGCATCTAGATTCTAAACATGGTGACTTTAAGCTAAAACCACACAAACAGCTCCTTGATGTCAATTCAATAACTGTATTACCTAGGTCTTTAATGTGCCAGAACTCAAGACAGAAATCTTGGAGGCAGACAGAGGACTTGGATACCTGACGGTTCCTGTTTTTAAAAGGCACTGACAAGTTGCTAGATTTTAAAACTGACCTGCTTTAGTGGCTGTTTCGTATTGGCTTTTTTCCTTTCAGTATGCTAGCTTTGTCCTGCCTTTTTTCTCCAAAAAGCATTTTTGTACTCGGAAATAAATATAAATATTAAAGACAGACATGACACTCCAATTCTGGCAGTTTTCCTGCCAGATTAAGTGCAAGTTATCCTATTTCATTTTTTTGGTTTTTTTTTTTTTTTTTCCTGAAATACAGGCCAGGAAGGTACTAGAAAGATATACCCAAATGATTTCTACTGTCCTCCTGAGCACTTACAACAATATGGCAACTATAAATTACTTAAATGTATTGATACTCAAATTAAGGCATATTGCCTCATCTATGAGAGTATCAGGTAATCCACTCACCAGAAGTCAGTATCATTTGCTTAACACCACTAGTTCACTGCAGAAGCCAGGATCACACTGCTAACTGGAGTGTGATGGGAAGGACTGATTTAATGACACTGGATAAGGATGAACAGAGCTATTGACAGCAGCAATTCTGTCTACAATAAACCAGGTATTACACATACCTGTTTGCAAAAATGCAGTTTCCTTAAACTGAAAATTCTAATGAAATGACCAACATGCATTTTCATAAAATGGTTTGGGTTGTAAGGAACCTTAAAGATCATCTGGTTCCAAACCCCTGCCATGGGCAGGGACACCTTCCACTAGACCAGGTTGCTCCAAGCCCCATCCAACCTGGCCTTGAACACTGCTAAAGATGGCTTCTCTGTGCAACCTGTTCTAGTGCCTCACCACCCTCACAGGGAAGAACTTCTTTCTAATACATAATTTAATCTCCCCTCTGTCAGTTTAAAGCCATTAACCCTTGTCCTATGCCTACAGATCCTTGTGAGAAGTGCCTCTCCAGCTTTCCTATCAGCCCCTTTAGCTACTGGAAGGCTGCTTTTAGGTCTCCCTAGAGTCTTCAGGGGAGTTTGGCTGAGGGTAGCAGCAGGTTACTCCACTTAGCTGTATGGCTGGAGTAGAATGTGTCCGGCTGTGTGCTTGGTTATGGAGATGTGTCGTGGTTTTATTCCAGCTGATAATACCACACAGCTGTTCACTCACCCCTTCCCTTTTCCACTTCCCAAGCAAGATGAGAAGGAGAATTGAAAGAATTCAATGGTTTGAGATAAGAACAGTTTAATAACTAAAGTACAGAACAATGCTACCACTAAGGGCAGTAATGAGAGAGATATAAAACCAAAGGGGGAAAGAAAAAGCCCCAACAGACCAAACACATGTGATGCACAGTACAATTGCTCAGCACCTGCTGACCGATACTCAGCCCGACCTGAGCAATGATAGGTCACTTCTGCCCAAATCCCTCCGGTTTATACATTGGCCATGACGTGCTGTGCTATGGAATACCCCTTTGGCTAATTTGAGTCAAGTGTCCTGTCTCTGCTTCCTTCCAGCTTCTTGTACCTCTTCTCACTTGCAGAGCATGAGAGACTGAAAAGTCCTTGATCAGGGTAAGTACTACTGAGCAACCATTAAAACATGGAAAACCAGTCCAAACCAGGACAGAGGTACTTGTGCTGGCAAAGGGAATGGATCTGGAGGTACTGATAAGCCTAGTGAAGGTGGGATCCCCCAAAAATGCAGTGCTAGAACAGGTTCAGAGAGGAGGCTCATAGAGCTGACCTGGTAACACCAGGTATGTGTGATGAACACACACAGGAGTAGCAGCCATCGTACTTTGAGCAGGAACTTAAGTGGTGATTGACCCTTGGAGCTTGGTGCTGTTTGAGGTGGTGAGTCCCTCCTCATGTTAGCATTTGGCTGTGATGCTGTGGGTGGAAAGGCCTTGGTTTATGTAGTGATGCTGTCTCTGTAATCAGTTCTTCAATGAAAGCTTCTGTTCTGCAGCCCTGATTGCAGCACGATAGCCCAGATGCCTGAAAAAATCTCTGATTTTGCCTTTTTTTTTTTTTTTTTTTTTCCTTAGAAAAATGTGGTGTCATTTCTTTGTGCTTCTCTAAATTAGGTACTACTTAAAACAAAACAACAAAGCATCATAGCAGATCAGCAATGCTCAGTGTGAACTCCATTCTGCACTGCTTCCTTACAGGCATGGAAGGGTATTTCTTTATTAGAGGCAGAAATATCAGTCCTGGAGTGCTGTTTCTCCATAAAATATGCTTTTGTCTTCAGAGTAATAGCTGTTTGTTGACATGAAGATGAAGGACTGCAACCTAGATGTGGCTGTTGTGACACCTGGGAGGTTAAAGCTGTAGAAAGATTTGGCATTCAAGGCTGAGGTCTGTGGAGGATTGGTGGTGACACTGTCATTTACATCCTTGTCCTCTGAAAGTGAACAAAGCTATAGTCTTGCATTGCAAGCATACTGGGGGAAGAAATGAAACTATCTGTTTGTTATTCATAGCAAGGTTGGAGCTTTCTGTGCTTAAGTCTCTTGTCTTTCTGCAGAGCAAGCTAATGTGTGCATTAATGTAGAAATTTGCTGAAGCTCCTAGCAGCATGAAAAGGGGCACACTCAATGGAAACCTTATCAGTCACTATTAAAGTTTGCTGATGCGAGAAACATAGTGATCATCACAGATATCTCTCGTTATCATATACCTGCTGGCAATCTTCCCAAAGGGAGATTGTGATCGGAGTCATTTGCTGGGGTGGGTAAAATGTAGATAGCTGGCTTGGAGCTGCTTCACTATGTGACGAGGCAGCTCATGCTGTGGTGGGCATAGAGCCTGGATGACTGAGACGCCTCATGGCTGCTCAGTGTTAGGTGACAACTTGTAGGCTGGTGGAAAATTGGGCCCAGTCTTCTCTCTCTGCCTCTCAAAGGTTTGGGTTGTGGCGCTTTGTTTTGTTTTTTTTAAATTACAAAAAAAGTGTGGCTAGTCAAAGAGCACCATGGTGTCAGCCAAGCCCACGTGGCTGTCAGAGTTGACCTCACAGCAGTCAGTAGCACATGCACATGAGAGCAAGACTGACACTATCTGTTTTTTCCTATCTGCACCCATCTGACCTGCGTATCTGATTTTACTAAGGATAGTCTCTTGCGTGAACATGAAACCAGACTTCTACCTCTAGATCCATGTTGGAACCCATCCTCCTTTTCTAGCCTGGTCTCTGATATTCTGCCTGAGTAGTTGGTGGTCCCTTTGCCACCTGACCCCCATGCAGGTATCAGCGGGTGTAGACATGTAGTACAGTTTGAGCAGGATGTGCCTTACTCTGTCTCTGTAGGTCAGCTTATCTCACAGTGAGGGTATAGCCACACAATTTCTTGTAGAAGGCCATAGATCTCTCTGCACGTGCACAGCCTTCCTTTTTATGTATCTCCATGCTCATGCATCACAATATCAGTGACTTCCCAGTCATAATTCCCTGCACTAATACTGGCTTGTCCTATAGGGCTGAAGCACCTCTCTTACGGAGACAGGCTGAGGGAGCTGGGATTGTTCAGCCTGTAGAAGAGAAGGCTTTGGGGACACCTTAGGGCAGCCTTCCAATGCATAAAGGGACTGACAAGAAAGGTAGAGAGGGACTTTTGACAAGGGCCTGTAGGCATAGGACAAGGGATAATGGCTTTAAGCTGAAAGAGGGGAGATTTCTATTAGATACTAGGAGGAAGTTCTTTCCTGTGATGGTGTTGAGATGCTGGCACAGGTTGTGCAGAGAAACTGTGTCTGTCCCATCCCTGGCAGTGTTCAAGGCCAGGAAGGACAGGGCTTGGAGCAACCTGATCTAGTGGAAGGTGTCCCTGCCTGTGGCAGGGATGTTGGAACTGGATGAACTTTGGGGTCCCTTCCAGACCAAATGATTCTGTGATCCTATTTCTGCATCTTAAGTAACTGGATGAAGTCTTAGGCCCTGCAGATCACTTTCTAATCATTTACTTTTTCTTACCTACAGTATTCTTAATGAGTTGTCCACCTCATTCCACGAAGTATACTTGTATTGTGAAGTGTCTGAATACATTGAGCTAATGGTAGAGCCACCTATAGTAAGATGTATCTGGTCTTCCACTGAATGGGTCTGGTCTTCCACTGAATGGGTCTGGTCTTCCACTGAGTGGGTCCAGTCTTCCACCTACATGTTTCAGCTAATATCTGCCCTTGCTCAGTGCCAACCAGGAGTTGAGCTCATGATGAGAGAGAAGGATGGCTAGGAAGAGTGAAAAGATGGAAAGCCTTTCTGTCCTGTGGGTTTGGCTTCTTTAGCTATCAAATTGTAAGCTGAGATAGGATCCAGTGCTTTTAGCAGAAAAGGCAAGAGTGGTTGTTTAGAGGTTTAAGACAGAAAACAGTAATTGTGCAAGAACAAATCAGTATAAAACAAAGCAAAAAGACATTTGAGGCTCCAGTTAAGAAGATTTATAATCATGGGGATAGTGATGCTCTAGAACAATTTTTCAGTAATAGCAGCAGCAGGAAAAATAGCTTTGGATTTCAAGGTGGATAGCTCATAGAGGGGCTAAGTGTTGGACATACCTGTGGTGGTAAGAGGTGGAGCCCAGGATGGTGAGGATCCATCATTTTTTATTCCTTTGTCCTTTATATTTGGATACTAATACTTGAATATGCCCTGTATCCATGGTGTGGCCCAATGTGTTTGTAGTCATCTCTCCAGCTACAAAGTTTCTTTGCAGAAGACCCTAAATTGTCTTGTGTGAAGTCACCTACCTTGAGAGGTAGTGTCAGCATTTCTTTTTCCCAGGAAAGGAATGCTCTGCCACTGTTTGTATGTTTGAACGTAAATAATAATTGTCTCTGTTATATACCCTATGTTCTGTTTAGCTGGAAAGCAAAGAAAGGGCTCTCATTAATTAGTGTGTGACTGTAGTTTTTATATTTGGAATCTTTCTCTGGAAAACTGTAATGTTCCAATGTTATGAAATGAAGCAAATGCAGCAGTGAAAGGCGACTTGTATATGTGTGTGTGTGTATATATATATACACATATATTAAAAAAAATGAAAACTGGCTTACTCCTGGGAGGAAGTGTTTACTAGAGAAAATAAGATTGCATTTAGAGAGCCTCCCATGCAAGTCAGTTCATGTGACTTCGAAATGGTACATCTGTACCTCCTGGTTACCCACTGCTAATACACATCTCAGAGTCCATTAGGTTCAAAATAGCATCTTCTGGTATTAGCTTTAATCTCTGCTGTAGGGTAGATTTACTTCTGTTTTTACCTTCTACACAGCCTACTCCATCCTCTGCTTGAATTAGCCCCTAAATTAGTCTCATTATTCTGTCCCTGGGAATAGGATATGAAAGTTAGGGGAAGATGGGCTGAGATGGGTATTTTGCCTCCTGGGTTGTTAGCTGGCCATAGCAACAGACTTGAAATCGCCTCCTTGCTTCCACACCAGAATGTAGCTATAACCCTGTTACTTTGTGAACTAGCACCTGCAAAGAACCTATCTGTGTTGATTTAATGGGTGGTGGTGCTGGATGTCAGAGTGGTACCCTTGTGGCTCACTAGCCATCCACCAGCTCATCCCCAGCAGAATCGTAAGTATGCTTCAGGTTAGCATGGGCTGGCAGCCCAGGGGCACTAGCTTAAGATACGATTAGCTAACCAGAGTGTCACAGTTATTTTCCCTAAAACATTGATTGCTCCCTGCTGTGCTCTTCCTTTTGCTTGCAGCTATTTCCAGGCTGCTGCTTCTCTTTGACAACACTGCTCTGAATGCTCTCAGGACTCCTTTATTTGCAGTAGAGGTCATTTCAGTATAAGTCACCTGGAGGTTTTGGGGGCATGCTAATAGAGCCTTGTGGGAGGTGGTCTCATTTTTACATAGTGCTTTGCTTATTGGTGCTCTGTTTAAAGGAATACAAGATATCTGATGTGTCCATGAAGATAAAAATGAATTGAAAGGTCAACATCAGCCTTTGTGTTCCCACTTTTGCCTGTAGAGATTTTTCTCACAGGGGAAAGGCTGTGGTCTGTAATTTATTGCTTTGAGAAAGTGCTGAGAGGGCTGAACTGGGAACAGAATAGAGAAAATGTTATACACACACACACTGGCAACTCAGCAAAGGAAAGACAGAATGAAGTTCCTCATGCCTGATTGTGTCTTGGCTATTTGTGCACATCACTTAAAGGTTCTGAGGCTTTCTTAGAGTTCTGTATATCTTGTATTCTAAGTAAGATGTGCTGGAGCTTGTGGCTGCTTTGCTGAAGATGTTTGGAGAAGCTGAGGGGCATGGTGAGTGAGAGGAGAATGGTAATTGCAGCAGCTAGGAAGTCTCTGGAGCAGACAACAGGTCCTGCTTTCCCCTGTATAGTTAACTGTGGTTTCTTTGCATAGTATGACTCTCTTCTATGCAGAATATGTGCAATCCTTGCACCCCCCCTGCTATAGTCATCTTTTCCTCCTGAGGAGGGTGAAAATGAAGAAACCAGTTTCCAAAGAAGCTCTGCTTGAAGTCAGTGGGACTGAATTCCATGTACTCTGTGCTCTCTGACTCTTATCCTTCCACTGTCTTACACTTTTGCAGATTTATAAATTCCTTGATGAGCTTAACATTGATTGTAGGATTGCAATAAACTGCCTGGACTGAGTGCTACCATTTCCTCTGGAAGCTTATAAATAGGTTTAAACCTGTAGCCAAGAGCAGTTTGTGTAAATGACTAGTGCAGACAGACCAACAATGTGTTTTCTACAGCTGGCAAGTGTTTCAGGCTGTGGGGTGCTCTGCTTCTGCTGCAGTCTGTTTTCATGCTGACATGCGCCATTCCCAGGGGAACATGGATCTACAGCACCCTGAGAGCTTATACCTCACTGTATTCCTGCTGCATCTTATGAGGGAAATCACCAGGATGGTACAGACCTGAGCTGGAAATGCTGATCAAGAATGTGGCCATTAAGTTTTCATATTTAAAGTAACAGAAAATGTATAGAGGTAGCAACCTCTGAGCGATGATCATAGTGTGAGTTCCTCACCTTCTTACACCTTACAAGAATCCTCTTACAGCAGCATTCACTGGCCCTTCTGCCTGTCCCTTTCTTATGGCTGATTTATGTTTGAGGGCATCATAAAGCACCAAGCATCCTCAGATTGAAGGAACGTTGTAATTCTCTGGCTTTGAGGCTACTTTACTAGTCGTGTGAGGGCTTTAAGGTGGGAAATAGAATATAATACAGACCAAATGCCTCGGCCACACATGGCTGGCATTTCAGCAGAAGTGTAAATTGAATCTGAGCTGGGCTACATGAGGCAGGGTGCATTTTCATGACAGAAGTGAGCTGAGTGAAAGCAATTGGTATGACAGGCTAAAGCAAAAAGGTGGTCACCAGGAAAACAGAGATGATTGTGTTATTCTTTCACTGAAAAAAAGCCCTCCTGAGGAAACATTTCCACTTGGGGAAACGTCAGCTTGGTTTTCTCCAAGGCTTCACAGACCTTTTAATGGAATTAAAAGAGAAGTTGCTGTGTGGTGGTAAAATGTTGCTCCATAAGATAAATTGTGTAGGTAGTTCAACTTGTGCTTGTGAGCTATGAGCCTGTAGATTGAGAATATGTGGGCATTGGGGTGGGAAGACCATTACTATCTGGGATACCAGAAACCTTCCATGTTCCTGTCAAGCAGCTTGCCCAGAGAGGCGGTAAGGAGCCTTCATCCTCGGGCGTAGTCAAAATCTGACTGTTCCTTGGAGCAGCCTGCTCCAGGTGGCTTGCTTGGAGCAGTGGCATTGGGCAGGATGCCAGCTGTAAAGGTGCCTCCACCCTCAATCGTTCTGTGATTTAATGGTTTATCCACATTTCAATAGAAAGAAAAGGACTGGAATTATGGTAGTCCCCTTTATTTCCATCTACCTTCTTGGCCTTCTTCCATCCTGATATACATGCTGCCACCCAAGCTGGGAAGCACTTTCATTATATTTTGAAACGTTTCCTACTCAGAGACTCTATTGGAATAACTGCCACAAAGCGGGTACCAGGACAAAGAAAGAAAGCATAAATCCATGCCAAATGGGTTGCCAAAGTTTCGTGAACACACACAAAAGAGTGGTTTTCAAAAAAAAAAAAAAAATCTTGGATAGTGGTATGAATTAAATTAGGAGATGGAAATAAGTAATTAAAAGTAGATGGAAACATGTATACTGCATGCCAGCAAGTAAAATAATATGTCAAAAAATGTGTGAATTTAAGCCCCTTGGAAAGTATGCACCTTACTTTTTGGGTCGCTGATAATTTGATTTGCCTTGTAAGAAAATAGAATTAAGAGAAGTTAAGCTGCAGCTTCCATGTTTTCACCACCATTTAAAAGGCACTTTCAATGCTGCAATGACATAGTGGTGCTCCCATGTGTCCCTAGGGCAGGTGGAGGTCTGCAGTAGGATCAAGTATTTTCCCTAGAGAATTAAAACAAGGTCTTCCTTTGGTTTAGGGCATGGTGGTGTTAAAACTCTCATTGCTGCAGCTCCTTCTGAGCACAGATTTAAACATGCTCTGAAGTCCCCAATATTTTATAATCTGTCTGTGGTTCATAATAGGTCTTTCAAGTAATTGCCGGTGTAATATCAGTCTGCTTTAGCATGCAGTATAAACCAATTAAAGGCAGAAGGCCGTCTCTGCCAGATAGAGCAGTCCTAAGATCTAGGTGGAGAAAGTGAAAATGTTGTCCTCAATTTTGCCTTAGTTTGATCTTTCAGCAACTCCCATCATTCCCCAAAGCACAGCCAAAATATATCTCAGTTTGCAGGGAGCTCTGCTGAATGGTAGTTTTTGGTTTGAGGCAGGTTATGATCTCACAATTTTCTGGTTTTGTTTGGCAAAGCTGACTATACTGGAGACACAAATTTGCAAGCGATGCCAACACTTAGCTTCAGTGTACCCAGTGAGAAGGAAATTACCTGGCATTGTGGATAAAGCCAAGCTCTAAGGAGAAAGGAGGAGTGTAATACAAAGAAACACATCAGCCTTTTACTGTCTTGAAATACTTCATGTTCCTGTTGTGTAAAGAACCCAGTTAATACAAAAATATCTAAAAATCCAGCACCATCTTTAAATTTTTTTGAAAAGAAATTTAAAGAAATGTCTAAATAAAAAGTTACTGTAGAAAATATATGATTTAAGATTTGTGATCAGTCTTGTGAGCAGTGATGTAGCCAGTGCCTCGTTTTAGGCCACTTAAAAATACAACCTTGAATAAACAGGAAAGCAGTTTGGGCACCCTAGATTTTGCCATGGAATGGTGGAATCTCATGTTTAGTACTTTGGCATCTCCCTCACACTTGGGCACTGCTCCTGGTAGGATTAGCTGGTGGACTAACCTGCTTCCTGAGTTCTGGCATGGAAGTAAGCATCCACTGGATACTTTGCTCTCTGGAGATCAGAAGATTACGTTAATGCTGAACACGGGAAGCAGCAGAGTGTTTTGTGTCAATCTAGGAAAAGGTACTGTCATTCAACCCCAGAGCCACAGTGGCAAGAGCCAAGAGTGATCGCCTGCAGCTACTCATATGTTCGTGTAAGTATGCATGGCTTTTGTATCAATAGCATATCATGACACAGAATAAATAAAGCATGCATGAATAAATAATTTACATTTTATATGTAATATGGAAACTGTGTGATCTGCTGCTTTTGCTTCACCTGTTTCCATTTCTTCTTTTAATATATCACTGCTCCTGTATTAATTTTTTCAAGCTTTCCATTTATTTTCTCAAGACTTTTCTTGCTATCTAGGATCTCCATAGGGAACCATGCTCTGTCCTTATTCCTTATGTCTCCCATGTCTTGCGTATACTCTTTGAGAAACTAGCAACTCTGAGCCCAAGAGAAGTGCAGATCTTTGCCCAAAGTTTGCACAAAACCTACTGTGCAGGCTTAACTTGGCACCCAAGGAGTCTCATCAGGGGTTTCAATGAACTCTTTCTTCTCCAGCTTGCCTCCTTGTAAATGCTTCAAAGGAGGGCAGGCTTCATAGCACAGGGGCAGTGAGGGATGCGTGTCAGCAATAGCTGTGGCTAAAATGCTGAGCTTTCTGCAGCTGTAAGCACAGGGCAGAAAAGGAAGATTGAGACACAGATGTGGAATAAGCCTCTCTGTGGCAGTCATGTTTGGAGATTTCAGGGATAGCAGGAGGGGCAGTGAGGCAGGAGCTTCAAGCATAAGGAGATTGCTCCCATCCATTATCTTTGGGCACTACTGGGGAAGGGTTTTACTGATTTCAAGGTTTATTTGTTCACAGTTTTAGTTTAGGATCAATATATTTTGACTTATCACAGGATAATCCTGTAGTCCAGTGCTCAGGTAAATTTGTTCTCTATCCATTTTCCTGTCCTGTAATGCCAAATAGTGTCATCTCTTCTCCCTGAAGATGTACTGCAAATTTTGGGGGCTTATTTCTGAAATTCCAGCTTTCCATGTTATAAACCCCCTTCCCAAAAAACCAGCAAGAAAATAAACCAACCAAAAAACCCCCAAACCAAAACCCCAAAATCAGGCAGAAGTCTTTATGAGCTTCCAGAAGCAAATGAATTTTGATATCTGCAGGACTACTTGTTTGTCTCTTAAAAACTCAGAGTTGTCAATCCCCATGTTACTTTTTAATGAAAACTAGGGGTGATTATTCATTCTCCCAAATACACTTTGGGGAGCTTTCTCATGGTACTGTGCTACCAGATGTTGAGTCCTCTGCTCACGGTCTCAGCTGCAGTGGGACGTGTCATCCCTCAGCAGGAGATGATGTAGCTAGGGGGTCACACTGAGTATCAACCTGAGACTGGGGTACAGCTGCCAGCTGGCTTGAGGAGTGGACAGGGTAAGTGCATCTTAAGGTCCTTTCCAACCCTAACTATTCTATGATTCTACAATCTGTCTTGCAAAAGCCGTGTGATTTAAATAGCTGTGTATAGTTGTGGCATCATCAAGATACACAGAGTATAAGTTGACTTCTAGCAAAATCTGTGTGGAAAATGTCACTGCAAGGAGGGCTGGAATACTTGTCACTGTGTGAAACCCAGTGTAAGAGCAAACACCACTGTGCCACAGCAGCAATGACTTTTTGTCAGTTTGTGAGCAGTAAAATTAACAGTATTTTGAAAATATGTTCCATTATGTTATGGAAATAGTGTTATGTAAGCCTTTAATGATGTTATCTTTTTCGTTTACCATTTGACTTTACTGAGCATCTGTTTTATTGCATCTGTGGTGCTGCTGGGTTTTTAATATGTCCATGTGAATTTAAGTCAGGGATGAACTTCATAAAGTGTAATAATGGCCAAATGTTTAAAGGCACATGTGTGTAATACACAATTAACTGTGGCTTAAGTGAAGTAATTAAAAATCATTCCTGAAATGTTGGAGAGCTCCACACGGTATTGTGGTTCTACAAACAGCTGTTGTCTAGTGTCCATTTTATTCCTTAATTATTTTCTCACTGCATTCCTTCCTATCAATGCACAACCTTGTATTTTGAACAGGAAAATAGCAATTTGGTTTTAAGTTTTCACTACAGCTTGTCAAAGCAGGCCTTACTTTGAGGTTATGTAGTGAAGACTGCCTGGTATCAGGCCACAGAATGACACCCTAATTAAACATAATGTAAACATAAATAATAATAATAAATAAATAATGTAAACATAATGTAAACATACTTTTAAACGTGATTGGTCCTGGAAGTGCTGTTATAGATCGGTTTTGAAAGGATGTTGGCAAAGTGTTTTGAGATCTAGCTTAGCCAGAGCTGTCCTCTTGAGGACCCTACAGTGTAAATTGTCCATCTTCTTGAGTGGTTGTTCTCAGCTTCTTGCTGAAGGATTTCAATTTTATGTCTCTCTTACACTGTTACTCTTGGGGTTTTGTGATACTCAGTAAGCATCTTGGGGGAGAAGGTAAATAATCTCACAATTCATTAATATTTGTGCTTGTATTTATTTAGAAAGCTGGCCCCCAAATTTTTTAGTCAAGAGACTAACTTGTCCCATCAGAGCCTGATGGGCTTTCTGCTTCTGAAATCAAATATGTATTTTCTTTTTTATTCCAGGGAAACAAAGCCAGATTTGACCCAGTTACAGATCTGGTGTCAAACCACTGGTGCAGACAGCTGCTGTAAAAATGTCTTTTCAAAACTAAGCTGGATTTGTAAGCTATTTCCAGGTTGTGTGCATTATAAAAATGATGACACAAAATAGTGCAAGAATTACAGTACCGTTAATTCTTCCCTACCTGTGAATGAAATTGGTGGGATGCTATAAGAAGATAATGCTTCATTATTTTTTAAATTAATTAGTGTCTTTAAGGAGGCCTATATTTTAGTTGTCTGAACCTGAAAGGATGACTTGAACAGTAACATCTCTCTGCTTTCTATTCCTGACCTCAACTGTACCGTCTATCTGCTTAAATGCTGCCTCAGAGAGGGGAGGAAAGGACTTGCTTTTCATATGTACTTCTCCAAGCATTCGAAGTGAAATAATAAATTCTGAAATAAGTGCCCTGCAGGCCCTTTGGGGTGTCACGGTGCATAAGTCTTCCTGAAACCTGTACCTGCAGAGCAGAGCTAAAAATAGGGAAAGCTGTGTGCTGCTTTTCATTACTTTTTCGATGACACTGGGGTGGAAAACAGACATTGACTTTTCCTCGCTGTTATTCACACAGGTCTGAGCAGCTTTAGTTCTGTTTATTGAAAACTGAAAAGGCACAAAATGTATTTATCTAAGGGGAAGTTTTCACATTTGGAGAATTATGTAGCAAAGGAGAATGAGAGGACATGGAAAGAAATTCAGGAACATTGCTGAGGCAGTAAGAAAAGGAAAAGATTTGGTGTGTTATTCAGGGTTAGGGGGAGCTGCAGGAGCAAATCACAAGCAGATGGTTCAACCTAATGTGGTAGCTTGGTTTTCTTTATGACAGGCAGGGCAGGGAGATGCTGGTCATAGACACCAGGGGTAATAGCCAAACATTGCTTAGAAGTGGGAATGCAGTTGTGGTGTCTTCTAGATCTGTATCTCCAAGAGGGAGATCCACAAGTGCCTTATCTAGCTACCAAGCAGCAAGGATTTGTGGCTGTCCTTCTCCCTAGGGTTCATCTCTGCACCTCCCCAGGATTCCCACACCCTGCCTCTGCCTCCCAGAATACCTTCCTGCAAATGCACAGTTGCCTCGCTGTCCTCCTCCAGTTCCCGTCCTGAAAATATCTTGTGCAAGTGTCCACCAAAACTTTGAATTCCCCGAGGATTTCTCTTGTTTTTTTTAAACCATCCTTATTACTGTGATGCTACTACAGAAGAAAAATACTTCCAAAATCAGTTTGTAATCAGGTTTGGCTGTGATTCAGTATCTGATATCAAGCTGGGAATCAGGGCAATATACTGACCATCGTGCTCTCATGGTTTGCTGTTGTGGTGCATTCTCTCCCTCTGCATCTATTTACTAGAAAGTGTCCACCTCTCTGGAAATGGTAAGGTTTTTTGAGCAGAATTGTCCACAGGTGTTTGAAAGGTGCTTATCACAGGGAATGGTAATGATGGTCTTGAGCTGCATCCTGGACTCTCAGTGGAAGTGAACCATCTTATTAATGAATTTATGCCAAAGGCTTCCTGTAGCTGTTGGCTCAGTGAGTGATATCCAAGAGATAAGGTTGTGTATGACATCCTTTTTTCCCAGTGATGTCTTTGTCAATATAATTTTCATATTCAAATAGATTTTCTATAGGTGTACCCACCAGGAGATTTCTGAGCACTGACCTGTGTATTCAGTCTGCATTCCTGCTCAGTTTTCTACTTGCTGAATGCCCACTGGAACCAGTACAGTAATGTGGGCAGCAAGACCCTTTGTTTTGTTTCCCTGGTTTCCCCCTTTTGAGGAGTAGATTTATGCAGTGCCAGTGGAGGGGAGTGTTGCTCTGAAGGTGCCTCTGCATTTACTAGAGGGAGGAAGGAGTTTGTCATTTTCATGGTAGCCGGGGGAGATTTTTTTAGGCAGCGAATTTTCAAATGATGTTTACTGATGCTGTTCAGGAGTTCTGAGTCTGAAGAAAAACCTTAATTTACCACCTAGGAAGGGGCAGGGCTGCCAAGGCTGGGTCAGGAGCTGTCCTTGGAGCATCATACAGTACCAAGTGAAGTCAGTCAGGAAGACGATGTTCAGGAAATGGTGGGGCAAGCGAAGGTCTGATGAGGTTGTAGAGCAGAGCGTGCTGATAAAGGTAAAGGGCTGAGAGTAGCCATTGAGCCCTCACAGAGTGGCCGGGGTGGCCTGCCCCTGGTGAGAGATGCTCCAGGGATGACTTGTGAGTGGTGATTCATTGCAAGAACCCTCTGGCAATTAACTGTTGAGGCATGTAGGATGTTTAATCAGCACAAAATTCAGCAATTTATTGTATCAGTGTCCACTTAATCATGCATATTTAGAATGGTATGCTCTGTAGCTCCATTATGGGCTCGTAGGATTTAAGGAATGGAGTTACCAGATTTGACTAGGAAACGTTATGAAATACAGCACAACTGCTTGTTTTTCTCTTTTCTGTATAGTCTGCCTCTCCCCTGTGTAGGAGGCTAACCTTGATGCTTTAAAAGCTGAAGGCAAGCTTCAAGCCAAGTCTCTAAAATCATCTAAAATAGCAGACTGAAGATTTTCTATGATTAATAATCCACTGAGAGCGTTAATAGTTGAAATCTCTAAATGCTTTGTTTGCTCTTCCATTTCTCATGAATGCTTATTAGAAAAGATGGGTTTTAGAGATGTTTTGGAGAAAATAATTTTCCAGTGCTGATAATTTAATCCGCAGATTAAATTTGACCCACTTCTCACAGCGTCATTATTTCACCTCGGGTATTTATAATCTAAAGTCCTTCCTCTATTGTACTGTGCTTCAAATACTGGCAGGATTATGTGTAATTATGTGACAGACACATTAGATGGGAAAAACTAAAAATGTACATCTCTTTTTTACCTGCGAGGAGTTTTGCCTTCTCTCATTTAGAACGATGAGGAGGGAAGGTAACTTCTTCCATTAACACTCCATATTTATTATTGTGCAGCTATCTCATATTCTCATGCAACACTTGGCATGTGTGATAATGCTGTCAGGCCGTGGGGTTGATGTTTAAACTGGTGTGCACACTTTCATCTGGCTTCAGACACAGTGAAATTTTTGGACAGGGCAGACTACTAGACTTTCATGGCCAGTGTGCTCTTTACAGGATGTGATTTAGCATACCCTAATTTTTTAAATTTGAATAATTTTTAATTCAATTGTTAATAATTTTATACTTCTGCATGTTCAGTGACACAGTGTGTAAGTAAATGGCTCATTTTGCATGTGGAGATCGGTGACAGGCAGAATTCCTCAGATGTCAGTGTTGGCCCCAGCACTGTTTAGCATTTTTGTTGGCAGTATGGACAGTGGGATCGAGCGCATCCTCAGTAAATTTGCCAATGGCGCAATGGCACCAAGCTGTGTTACGTGGTTGACAAGCTGGAGGGAAGGGATGGCATCCAGAGTGACCTGGATGGGCTTGAAAGGTGAAGCTCATGAAGCTCAAAAAGGCCAAATGCAAGGTCCTACATCTGGGTTGGGGCAACCCCAAGCATGGATACAGGCTGGGTGGAGAGTAGACTGAGGGCAGCTCTTAGGATAAGGGCTTGGGGTGCTGGTTGACAAGAAACTCTACATGACCCAGCAGTGTGCACTTGCAGCCCAGAATTAGCCTTGTGCTGGGCTGCCTCACCAGCAGCATGACCAGCAGGTTGAGAGAAGTGATTCTCCCCCTATACTCCATTCTCCTGAGACCCCACTTGCAGCAATGCATTCAGCTCTGCGGCCCCCAGCATAAGAAGGACAATGACCTCTTGCAGCGAGTCCAGGAGAGACCACAAAGATGGCTGGAGCACCTCTGCTATGGAGGCAGGCTGAGAGAGCTGGCCTTGATCACTGGAGAAAAGAAGGCTTTGGGGAGACCTTAGAGCAGTTCCCAGTGCCTAAAGGGGCTGACAAGAAATCTGGAGTGGGGCTTTTGACAAGGGCCTGTAGGGGTGCGACAAGGAGGAATGGTTTTAAACTGACAGAGGGGAGATTTGCATTCGATCTTAGGAAGTTCTTCCCTGTGAGGGTGCTGAGGCGCTGGCACAGATTGCCCAAAGAAGCTGTGGCTGCCCCATCCCTGGGAGTATTCAAGGCCAGGTTGGACAGGGTTTGGAGCAACCTGGTCTAGTGGAAGGTTGGTTTACAGTTGCAGTGGGGTTGGAACTGGATGATCTTTAAGGGCCCTTTCAATCCAAACCATTCTCTGAATCTATGATGTGTAGTCTGTAAATGGTATGTGTGTTGAGGAAAATGTGTAGGAAATGGTTAATGGATCTAAATGGGAACATTGAAGGGAACATTGAAAGAAACAGTCTGACTTGGCTTTTAAGCAGCAGCAACAAGCATAAATAAGCAGTATTTCCATCTATGGTATTTTTTGCTGTAGTCTGAAGTGTTTCATAAAGAATATGAAATGGAACAGCAAAAAGAAAATAAATTTAGATTTATGTTATGAAATTTTGCTCCCTGTGAAATTGCAATTTTTGGAGCCCAAATGTCCCATTCCGGTTAGATTTTATCTTCAGAAAGTGCCTGTGAGCTACCATTTAATGTCTTCAGCCATTTAGTAACTGTCAGTAGTAACGTGCAATACTGCTGTTAGGAACAGCATACTGAAGTTGTAATCCTATAAATCCTGCTAAAAGCCTTTCTTCTATTTTATTTTTTGCGGGTAGTTTTGGCTACAGAGTTTTACTTCAGGAGTATTAGGAAGATATTTGATATTGCAGCCATTTGAATAATGTCATGAAGGTGTGTGTGTGTGTTTTATCCCATGTGATAACTTACTGCAGTGTGTTTTTTTATGCCTGGTATTTAAAGTAGCAATCCAAGTAATTCCCTCTGGAGAGACTTAAGAGTGGTTAGTACTTTAGTCTTTGTCCTAAATATCAGTAGGTCTAAACTGGTTCACAGTTTTTCTTGGAAATTATATGATTTTGAAATACTGTTTTCTGATGGTGCATAGCCATTGAAATAGTCAAGTTTGGCTGTGAGCATATCTTTAAATACATAAATCTTATTTATACATAAAATAGAGCATGAGCTCACATCTGTGTTCCAATAACAAAAATATGCTTGGTTTTGAACCTCTCTTTAGAGAATTGCTGGGTCTCTTTTGGTTCTTTGAAGCAGGCAGATAAGATTTTTAAGAGTTTTTGAGTCTGAATGGAAAGCTGTGAAAAGCAACACCTACTGCTCAAAATGCTGGGGGAAAATACGGATAAGCTTTTGCCTTCTTCTGCAGGAAGATAACTGCTCTCTCATGTGTACCTGCCTGGCAGGCTGAATCTGATGGGGCTGTGTCTTGAAGAACATTTACAGTGACTAAGAGGTTGCCCAAATTTGTTCACCACTTTTCTCCTGGTTTAGCTTTTCAGCAGTGCTGTATTTTTTTAAGCTTATATTACTTCATTTGTCTGTGATGTGGAATACATTTCTTTATTCTTCAGCATGTGAACTGTTTCAGCATTGCACAGTTGGTGATGCTGTGTCACTTGTGTATTTGGCATTAACCTCATCCATGCTCTTGTTTTTCCAAAGCTGTGCTCTGGCTTCTCTGTAGATCTGTTTGAATATACACAAACATTCACCATCTTGACTTACCCTCTGGCTTATTGCAAAGTATGTCACAGCCTCTTTCTGTGCCACGTTCATCAGAAGAATTAACAGCCGATGAGTACCACTTAGAGATGAGCTAGTCCTCTGGTACAGCAGCAAAGATCTCTGTTCTGACCACTGCTGACAACTTGGGTTAGAAATAGGGCTTTAGCAATTAAAACACTAAATCAGAAAAAATTATGTACTTAGGTGAATTTTCTAATATTGAAACTTTGAAAATAAAAGCTATTCCTGTGGCAGAGCCCTAAGTATGGAACAGGACTGTATGAAAGTGATCATCTTTTTTTGATTCACCATGACATCTAGCACAGAACAAAAATATTTCCATAAATCCATTGTTTGGAACAGTACTATAGTTTCTGTGTTTGTTGGACCTGCTTTTTGCTTTGCTTTCATTCTGCAGATATTATTACTGAACATAGGTAGTAACTTCTTTTAAAATTTTGTGGTTTTTTGGAAATTATGATTTTTGAAGACAAAATCGAAGTTTGTTTGCACGTGTAGGTCTAACATAGCATTCAGTCAGTGAAAATGGAGAGGTCATAGAAGCATCATCCACGGCATGTAACTGGCTCTGGAAAAGTGGTCTTGTCGTGCAGACCTAATTTCCTTCTTCTATGAGGTTACAAGTTTAAATGGCTTAGCTAAATAGACCAAGGTGCTGAACTTAGAATATTGGAAGCCATTTGACCGGGAACTAAATATCACTCTAATTCAAAAATGTTTCCTGCAGCCTACCAAAACCTCGTATATGGGAAGGCTTAAGGCCTGGCAGCTCTCATGAGCAGTAGTTCATGGGAAATGGTCACTGGTGGGAGCTGGTGCTAATAGGGTGACAAAGACTGCAGGTGACTGAATTCACCACCATTTACCCTGTTCATAAAATGATCTGGAAACAAATTTGAGTACACAGTGATGAAGGCAAGCAACACGCTTATTGCTTTGCAAGTTTTCCCAAATTGAGGAGATTAGGAAAGTATGTTTGGTAAAAGTACCAAATAGAGATGGTGAGTGCAGGCCATGTGAAGGGAAAGTGAGTCCTGGGGTCATGTCATAGTCCTGGGAGAAGGAAGACTCTTGTAGAGATGTGATTTCATAGCAAGCGCCTAACCGAAGGTGAGCTGCTGAGGTTATGCTGCAGCAGTACAAGGAGGGTTGGGGTAGTGGTGGCACATTCCTGTGCTTCGGTGGTAAGGATACCAATGGTCTGGTCATTTCCACATGGTTTTGGTTGTTGATATTTAAAAAATGTTATTTGACACAACAGAGAGCTAAAATAGTGGCAAACGTATATGTGGGGTTTTAGAGACTGAAAACACTTGATTTGGTACATCTAGTCTAGGTCATGCTTTGCTTAGAAAGGTTGGATCAGATGACCCTTGAGGTCCTTTCCAACTAGCTATTCTGATTTATCTCCTTTGAATGGCCATGCTGGGTTAGGGAGAAGAGGACCAAGCCATGACAACTGTGGAGGCTCATGGGGAGAGAGCTAACTCTTTAGTCATTGTTAGTCGGTCCTGTTGTTGCTCTGCTCATGCTCAGTGGTTAAAACTGGCTGATAAATTGCAGTGCAAAACCAGAAGTGGTAGGCAGACAAAAAAACTTTCTGGGAAGCAATTAAAAATCTTTAGATTAACAGATCTAGAAAGGGACATGCTGTATTGGCTTTGTTGTAATTATCATGTGTCAGAAACCCAGCTTTGGAGTTTAAGTTGTTTTTTTTCCCTAAGATCTCAAGAATAGTAAATGAGCAGCAGTACATTTCCTCTAGTATTTCCGTTTTCAGCTGTACCTGTATTATCTCTTACCTTCAAGTAATACTGGTATCTGTGTGTTCAAATAGAGGCTTATTACATACTAGCATTTTGATCTGAATATTGGACTTCACAAATAGGTACCCCATTAGCTATAGAGCTGTTGTTCCTTCAGAGCTCCTTAGAGCAGCATATTTAAAAGGCTTTCTGTATTCTTGTGTCAGAAGACAAGCACATTAGCAAAAGAATAACTAGTATTTGTTTAATGTTCACTAAACAAGTCCTGCTTTGTATGAGGGGATTTTCTTCAAACTGGGCAGAAGGAATGGAAGAAGCCACCACTGAAGGTGCTTCTTCCTCAGGGCTGCCCTATCCTTCGCTGGCTCTGGGGTCTGTGAATGTAAGTAGAGTCACCCCTGAGGAACAGAAGTGTCTCCTGGGCCCCCCTTCACCCTGCTATGGTCAATCTCTTGTTGCAGCTTCCTGAAGTGATGGTCAGACGTCTCAGAGGAACAGGGACCTCCTTATTAAGCTGTTTCTGGTGGATCATTGGAAACAGTCTTGTCTTTATTTCCTTTGCTCAGATTTTCCCACTGTCACATGTTTTCATGGCTTCAGCCCAAGACCTTTCCTGCGTTACAAAGATGGGTGAGCAGCTGCCTCTCCAGCCAACATCAATGGCTTTCCTGAGGAGGTTGCATGGATAATTTGTTTATTGTGGCTGCACAAAAGCAAAGCCATTCCTTCCTTCCTCTCTCCATTGCTTCCCTGTCCCATCCAGCCCTTGGTGAGCCGCAGGTGACTCGGCACGTGAGTAATGGCAGGAGTGGGTAAGGGAGCGTTGCACCACTGAAGTGGGGCTTCTTTAATGTTTGCCACCTGCCCTTGTTGCTGTGGGTAAATCTGTAGCATGAACGTGAGGAAGCACAGCCCCGACTTTGGTATGAAAGGGTAAACCAACATCACTGTGCTTGGAAGGAGGGATCAGACCAGCATGGTGTGTGCCAGCTTTTTGTCCTCCTGCTCTCTGCAGAAACTGGATGGCAGCTTTGGCTCTACAGACAAAATAGCTGAAGGAGCAAGTTATGTGTTTTAACTGGACCCGTGAAATAAAATAATGTGCATATGGATTTTTGACTTGGAAAAAAAAGCATTGAAGATTTTTATCACAGGTTTTCCTTTCCCAGTGGTTAGTCATGAGGGTGTTAACGTTTTAATTTGGTTTTAATATATGTAAACATTTATATTTTTTTATATATATGAAGAAATATCCTGAAGTTTAGTTCACATCACAGTTTCTTTGATGCGGACTATGCTAATTTTACGTAATTTTATAGGTGATGAATACAAGAACTCTGGGCATATCTTGAAATAGTCCTCTCTATCCTTGTATATAATTTTTATCTCATTTGCTATCTGCCGTGGTGTCTCTAAAATAACTGGGTGATCATTAATATTTAAATGAGTAGTAGTGAGAATCTTGGGCTTTTTGTTGGTTCAGCCAGAGGACAAAGCAGCTGGGCAGAAGTGGGCAGGAGGCACTCCGAAGTGAGCACCAAAAGTGGGGCATCAAGCAAACATCACCATAAAAAAAAAAGATACTAATGGCTGCTTTAGTTCATGGGAGCCGGGAAAAGTCCATTTGTCTGGAACTACCATCTGTACGCACAGTAACACTAAGCTCTTATGACACGTTATTATTATGTGATGGTTCTGGTGCTAGAAAATGTGCCACCCTGAAGGGATGTGTCCCAGTGGGCAGCGCAGGGATGCTGTATGACTGCCAGCTCATCCGGGATTGTGCCAGGATAGTGTTGGCAAGAGAAGAGAGCAGCACTGGTGACTTTGGCAGGAGCTCATGGCCTGAATTGCCATGGGGAGCCGCGAAAGCCCTACATCCTGCTCTCCTGGCCCAGCAGACTGATGCAGTTCCTCTGACACTGCAAATTTTCAGCTTTAAAAGCGAGGAAACAAGTATCCTATGATACTGGAGAGTAAAAAGTGTTTTCAGTAGCTGCTGAGGGAAAGGGTGGTGAATAATAGCAAATACTGCTTGGATCTGTCACCCACAGGTGTGGAACAGCATGGAAGAGCTGTTTGTATGTTGCATCCTACAAGAAGAGTTCCTAGAAGCTGCAACTGCTTTAAAACAGAAAAACAAATAAACAAAAAGAAACCCCAAACCCAAATCAGAACAAAAAGTCAGCTCCACGGCTGAATTAGATCAATCTTCCATTGACTTCAAATTCCAAATGTTTAACATGCACGTGATTCATCCACATAATCTGACGTGAAAGAAGAAAAAACAGGCTATCTGATAAACCTCAGATATTTAAACACCTGGGCAGATGCCAGGGGAGCTGTTTAAAAATAAGCAAAATATTCAGCTTTTCAGTCTTGTTTTATTTAAACTATGCAGTGTGAGAGATGACAAGCTAAGTTGATGATCTGGAAGTTGTTTGGTTGTTAACAGTATTTTATGATTACTTCTTGTTACTTGAAATTGGTGAAATAGATAATCCCATTAGAATTGATACCCTTTCAGTGCAGTGATGTTTAAATGGGAGCAGTGCCCCCTTCTGAGGCTGGAAGTGGTGGCAGAGCAATGCAGCCAGTCCTTGGAGGAGGAATTTGCAGCTTTGTCTAAATATATGCTGCCCAGTTGTCCCTAGCAGGCTGAAGAGTAAATGGAGGTTGGATCACATTGGGCTGGGAACTCAGTAGTGTCTGGATATGCTACTCTTAGAGCGTTTCTGTGTACCCTGGGCAGAAGCTGGCACATGGAAGTCTTGCTGGCTAGTGCTGAAGCTTGTCTCAGGCGGAAGTCTGATCTTTGAGTTGCATTATTGTACATATAGGGTTTTTATCATTGCATGTAATAATTGCTACCCTGAACTCATCCTTCAGATGCTATAAACAAATCTAATTCCAGATGTTTATCTTAAATTTCCCTTGGTGATGTGATCCCAGAATTTGGTGTCGTGGTGGGCAACCAATGGGCAGCAAGTAGCCAACTTCCTCCCTTGTAGACCCTGCCATTATCAGAGCAAGGTGGGGTCTCCGCCTGTGTTCTGGTGTGGCTTCCTTGGTTGAAATGGCTCATCCAGAGGCTTTGCAGGCCATGGGATAGCGATTTTACTTGCCAGCCATTGACGTGATCAGGGACTGTCACTGTTAGAGACACAGAAAAGGAGGTGATGGATGCAGTGGGAATGTACAAAGCAGGGTTGTCTGACAGCTCCTAAAAACTTTTACTGCTGAGCCTCCCCAAGTCAGGGTGGCATTTTTGTCTTTAATCGGATGCTCTCACTGGGATTTTCTTCCATTAATTTGATGCTGCATGAGAAGACATGCCGAGGAAGAAAATATTTATCTAATAAATCACAAAACCACAACAAGAAACACTAGTGTTAGAATGACTAAATATTACAAGTTATTAACCTGTCAATTGTAAAGTGATACATTAAAAATTGATGCTGCAACTTCAAATCTTGATTATGTGCCTCTGTTGTAAAAGAAAGACTGTCTTTAGCAAATGTTAAGTACAAAGTAATCTTGCAGTATGTAGAGAGTAGACTGCAAGCCAATGGAATTCTGCCTGATTTATGCTGAAAGACTGTCTCAGTAATTTTAAAAGATAAATTAATTGTATATGATATGCTTAAGCATACAAACAAACATCTTAGTGATTAATTTGTATTTATGCCTTAGTAATGTGTTTGGATCGTTGCCATATTTTTTTCTTTTTTTTACATGAGGGATCACCAGGATAAATGATCTACATGGTTTCTAGATGTATATAAACATATTTTGTTTGGATTATATGGAGAAGTGGCTTTAAACTCTGTTAAGTAATTGCACAGCAGGTTACAAGTTTGGTACTGGAGTGAAAGTTGCACTTCGAAAATTAAAGTTTTATAATGGGAGGAAACAAAATCAGGAATGACAGTTTATGAAAGTCAAAACAGAGTTTCTCTTCTATCCTGCCAGCTGAATGCAATCAGCCATCTTATATGTTTTTCCCTTTTATTCCTTTACTTCTTTAAAGAGATGTAAATTTTGCTGTTGAGTAAAATGCATTTTGTCTTCTCATAATGGATAATAAGACCATTAGAGTAACAACGGAAAATCTGATTTAGGGTAACCTGGAGGCGTGTTGGGGGACACTCCAAAGAGGCAAGAGCCAAGCTGCCAGAGCCAGTGCCAGGGAGGAGAGTGAATCCTTTGGGAAAACTATCAGTCCCTGGAAGGTCTTTTATATGTACTGGGAGGAATGAGCAGCCTGGAAAGCTGCTTCTCAGGACACTGTTGTGAATAATGGACAATCTGGGGAGAAACACGGGACCACAATGATTCTTCTGAATTACTAGATTCTGTGACTTGGTATTGCCAGCAGCTGTCTCATATAATATATTTGATGAACTGATCAAACTTCAACCTGAAAGTTGTTGTTTCTCTCTTGTGCCCGCTCTTGTTATTGCCACGATATTCTGTGAGCTTCTGTGATAAGTAGAAACCTTGCCATTTACATCGTAAGGTAATTGCCAATCAATCAGTTACAGTCTGTTCTTATACAGAAAAGGAAATTCCTTTCAGTATACATCTCCTGCATAGGTCTGTAGGCAGACATCACATCCCTGCTTGGCTGTTGCTGTGGTAGCTCAATAAGCTGAAGTAGTTCGCTGTCCCTTTGCTTGAGTATCCAACTGAAGGCATCACATTTGGACCAAGGTGACAACTGCTTGTCAGCAGCATGAAAGACTGCTAGTCACACTGATATTGTCTCAAGGTTTTTGATTAAAGAACATGTATTTAGGACCTGTTTTATAGCCTTTATCTAGTTATTCTGGATTCCAAGGTGTTTATACTGAAGGGCAAGCAGATGTCCTTGTTGATGTCTTATAGAGGCTGCGTTTTTTCTGTGACTGTATTTTCTGCAAACAGTAGAGACTCCTGAGTAGGTTGTGACATTGTTAAAGGGGCCAAAAAAAATCACAGGAATTGGATTGAAATCCCTCTCTCCATCAATATCTCATGACAGTTGTTTTAGTTTTAGGCTTATTGAAAGCAGGCAACTAGACTTAAAACAAATTGGGCTGAAGTGGAACATGTTTCAGAAAATGTGTTGCAGAAATAAGTAGCATAAGTGTTGCAGAAATAAGTAGCATGAGTGTTGCAGAAATAAGTAGACTCAAGATGTTCCCCTCTATTCTGCTCTTGCAAGACCCCACTTGGAGTCTTGTGTGCAGTTCTGGTGTCCTCAACATAAAAAGGACATGGAACTCTTGGAACAAGTCCAGAGGAGGGCCACGAGGATGATCATGGGACT